>JAIPRL010007096.1:0-24768 GCA_025469235.1 Pemphigus obesinymphae
CAATAAAAGTTAAACTTACAAGGTGTCACACTCAATCGGAGTTTTAAACTTAAGATTCCTCAATCAAAAGGTGTTGAACTTACAAATAGTCTCATATAAAAGGAGTTGCATTTACAAGGAGTTGCACTCGACAGGTGTTGCACTTAAGCTAGTAATAAATAATATAATAATAATAAAGAAAGAAAATAATTAATTAAACAATATAACTTTTAGTAAAACAAAACATAATAATTTTTAATACTTTTAACTTAAAAGTTTGAAGTTTACTTTGCAAAACAATGTGTCCTCAAATGTTTTATCTGCCATCTTGCCTCTTTTTTTTGATAATATATCACCAGTCACATTAAAGAGACATTCGACAGAGACGCTTAATGGTAGCGCAGTATTATACTTCAAAAATAAGTCCTTCATAGCAGTTGATGAATTTAAAATATCCAAGCTGTTGGTATAACTACTAGAAAGGAAATGTTCAACTTCAGTATTTGGTTGTATAGAATTTTTCTCCGAAAATAGAAAATCATCTTCAGCTGCTGGTAATGTAATTTACGATTGATTGGTTTGGTTTTTCTGATATCGAGTAATAAATGAAATTTCTGATTGAAGAAGTTCTTTGATGTTATTAATTTCAATGGGATTCTTTAACCATCTAAGTTTAAACTTGGGATGTGACACTGTAGCAAGTATAATGGCTTTGTCAGCTTTCATATCACCAAATCTAATATTTACTCCTTCCAAACAATATTTGGCCAATGACTTACATAACCTTCCCGTTACGGTCAATAAGGTTAACTGGCTCTCTAACCAAGTAATTGTAGGTAGTAAATATCCCATTGACATGTCTTTATCACCTTATAAAACATCAAGGGCTTTAGCTATAGGTTCCATTACCTAAAATAATTATAAAAATGAAATTTACTATATAATTTTGTTTATATATTTTTTTGTTTTTTATAGTATACATTTTTTATCAATATTTATATTAAGTAGATAATATTTACCTTGCAAAAATCTATCATAAATCTAAAATCATTTTGATCAAATCTAGGTTGATTTATCATATCACATATTCGATGAACTTCTGCTTCCTGCTTAGCTAACTGATCTTTTACACTTTTTACTGCTTTAAATGTTGAATTCCAGCGAGTGGAGTTAGGTACATGTATATATAGTATATGTATATATTATATACATTAAACGCATCATGTATTTCATCTGCTATTAAAGTGGATCTGTCTTGTTTATTCCAAAGAGACTGGAGCCGAGAGAAAGTTATTCGTATTTGTTTTTTGTATGATGGGTCTAACATGGCTTTTTCACTATCCTTAGTAGTTACTAAATTTAGAGTGTGACTTGCATATCTATGATGTGGTGGAAGTCTGAATACTGAATCAAGATCGTCTTCGTTTAAAATAATATTAATTTTTAGCATCTCCCAATGATTCATAATCATCTTCATCATTATCATTTATATCACTCTGTACTTGTGAATTTATACTTGAAGACTTACCATAAACTCTGTAAAACAATAATAGAGATCACCATTAGGTGTTGCCTATATTTTAGATAAAATCTATTAATTTGAACAAATTTGAGTTCAATTTAACATTAACTCTTCAAGGACAAGGATTTTTTTTTGTAAATCTAATATAGGTATATTTTTTATTTTTATAATGTAATAATTAAAATTTGTAAAAATACCTAACCAGTTTTGAGAATAAGACTGTGCCCCATATGGTACTGCTATATTAGGGTTGCCATTCGTCCCGGTTTAGCTGGGACATTACCGGTTTTGAGCACACTGTCCTGTTATTTATTAAATCCCGGCCGGGACACTTGAAATTACCGGTTTCTTAAAATATGTCCTGTCTTTGGATATTGAATATTACTTAGTACATTTTATGGTAAACTCAAAACTGGCATTAAATTAACATTTTTCAAGTAGGTAGTTGAAAAATAAAAATAATTTTACTTATTACTGTAGTAGATAAAGTATAAAACTATAGTTTAACGATGGCCTAATTAAAGCTTCAAAATACAAAACTTAAAACTTTAATGTGCAAGTATGTAATATAGGTATATATTTATTAAATAATATTATTTTTGATTTTTCTCAACTTGAAAAATACGTGTATGAAAAATTTAAAAAAAAGCATATTAAATATCAAATATTTAGGTAGGTAATTGCAGTAATTTGTAGAATAATAATTATATTTTACTAAAAATATTGTGATTAAAATTTTAGTCAAAACTTCTAAATAAAAGTAAGTAGCTTCTTTTTTTTTTGTAAATAAATATGTTGCAAGTCATTTAAATTTTAAATATGATATAATTGTTATATTGTTAGACAAATACAATGGTGTATTTTCAACTATTTTCTGGGGAGGGGGGTCCAGCAAATATTGAAAACCAATAATTTATATATTTTACTATCTGTATAATATAAAATTGATTAATTGAAAAAAAAATCATTTGGTTAGGTGGATGTGGAGATAGGGTTCTGGGTCAATGCACTATTTTAATAAATAATACTTATTCAAAATATTTAATTTTTAATTTTTCAAAATTTTTAGCTTTAAATTCACTTTAATATTTGTAAAATTTTTGTAATAAAATGTTATCATTTTGCATGAATAATATTTTTCTATACACCCATTTTCCTTTTTTTTTTTTTTTTAATTTAGTTAGTTTTTACTTTTTTTTGTTTTTTAATTGAACACCAATTTTCATAATAAAATAAAATTAATGAAAAAATCAGCTCTTTTATTATATTAAATATATGTTTATAATTTTAAAATCAATATAATTGCATATGTACCTATTTTAGTCCTGAGCCCTTTTTATAACGTAAAACATTACTCACCGAAATGATTTAACAAAATTGGATCCATTATCAGTTTTTAGTCATACACTGGTATAATAAAAAAAAATTATAACTCCAAAATTAATTGTATTTTTAAAAATACATTAACCTAAGTATAAGCATTAAAAAAGTGCAACATTTTTCACAATTGTGTTAATAAATCAATATTATAGTATGATTGTATAAAAGCGTATTGATTTTTTATGATAATCAAAAAATAATAATACACTAAGTTGGCAAAGACTGGAGCTGTTACCCTAGCAATAGTAACTAGTTAAAAATGTGTATCAGTTGTACATTAAACTTAAAATAGTTTATTAAAACATGTTATAGGCACAAGTATGAGGTAGTACAGTTAATAGTTTTGAAAACTGTATAGGTATAAATACATAGACGGTAATAGTAAAATAAATTAGGTTCCTAGGTAGTTCCAATTTTTCTTAAAAACCATAAATTAAATTAAGCTAAGTTATTCAAATACATTAATATCGATTTAGCCTGGTTTACACGGGGCAAGTAAATAACTAATAAGTAAGTCAAGTTGCTAAGTTACTCACTTCGAACTATTTTCTTTGTACCTTTTTATTTGGAACAAGTTAAATTATGAGAACAAGTTGCTAAGCAAGGAAAGTTAGTTAAAAAAGTTTAACTTAACTTGTTTATTTAATAATTACTGGGGCTGGGATTTTAATGCCCTAAAAAGTTTTAAAAAATTCCCTTTAAAAAATGCAAAAATTACTTAAAAAACTCAAAAAATTCATTTAAAAAATGCATATAAAATTATATTACAGTAGTGTATTTTTTTTAATAGTATATTGTACGCTGTTACTTGTGCAGTTCTGTTTTACTTCTGGTTTATTAATCAATCATTCATTCTAAAATAATAATTAAAAAAAAAAAATGTTAATATTTTAACTTGTTTTTGATAGTTATTATTATTTATTATTTTATTACTAATCTGAACAAAATTGTTATTGCACTGTATAATGATATGCTGTTTTATATTTTCAAACAAAAATGATCTTCGTTGGTCGGATAATGTATTTTTGTAAGTAGAAAAACTTCTTTCAACTTCGACTGATGATACTGGAGCTTATTTAAAGTGTGAAATATCGTCATTCGTTATATCTTCTGGTATATTGTTTTCATCAGGGTTTTCACCATTTATAATTTTTGAAATATTTTGTAGTATTTTCAACCCTTTATTTTTATTTAATACATTTTCCATTTTTTTATTTATTGCAATGTCAATTTCATTTAGTGCATTATTTATTAAAACTCTTATTTCTTATAATATTTTTAAAGATTGTGATAAACTCTGTCCACGAGTTTCTAATTTAGTAATTGATTCAGGAAATGTACCAAAATTGGCTTTTATATAAATTAAATTCTTATGTAAGCTAGAACCTTTAATTACCGTTTGCACTTTTTTAATAGAATTAGCATCTTCACTGTCAAGTGCATTGACAACTTGTTTGATAAATTCAAAATGTTCGCAGTAATAAATTGAAGCGTTTAACCACGTTCCCCAACGACTTATAACTGGTTGCGGAGGTAAAGGTATTCCTTTGCTATTTCTCTAAATTTTTCTACGCGGGAAGGTGCTTTCAAAAATATTTTTTTCCCATTTGAAACTAATTTATCTACTTTCGAAAAATGCCCTCTTCTTTCTTCAGCGACTCGATGCAGTGCATGTGTAATACATGTCACATGTATCATTTTTGAATAAAATGACTGGATTGACTTTCCAGCTTTAACCATGTGAGGTGCTGCATCACTTACAAATAGTAATACGTTGTCATATTGAATGTCTCCTGGCAACAATAAAGATAGAGAATTATTGAACATTTTAGCAATAGTAGAATGATTCGCTTTTTCTAATACCTCACAGTTTAAAAGAAATGTTTTTCCGGGACAACCGATTTCTAAAGTACCTACGACGAAGTTTGCAACAAAACCTTCTTCTGCGTCGGTTGTTTCGTCCAAAGAAACCCAAATTTTTTTATCTGCTACATATTGAATTATTTTATTCATAGTATTGTAACGTTTACTTCCATAATTTTTCTTATTGACGATCTATCAGGAATTGACTTATTGGTATATACTTCTCTAAAAATTCTTTTAATATTAGATTTTCAAGTTTATTAAGTGGTATATTGGCCGAAATAAAGGCATTAGTCAAATCATAAGAAAACGGAGATAGCTGATTTTCATTTATAAAGTTCTGCATTGTGGATACCTGTTGGTCTGATTTAAGTTCCCGGTGACGTAATCCTTGTACGTGTTTATCTCGGGAAATATGTTGTATAATGGTGAATTTTTTTTCAGAAACCACTTTAATTTCACATATTTTGCAAAATAATATTTCACCATTTGTAGAAAAAACTTCTTTACCGAATTCATTAACATATTTCGTTAATCGATTTGATTTCGAAGTTTTTACTTTCGGCATATTGAACTTATAAATCACACGAAAATAACACGAGACGACGAAACACAACGATAGACGACGATGGACGTACTAATTCAGTAATACTTATCGAAGCCTAGCTATGACAAAATTGTTATCGACACTAACTTGTAACTATATATGTATGGTGTAATAAGTTGCCGAAAGTCTCTTGTAAATCGCAACAATTTTCGTTCATTTTATGAAAAAATTGTAAAATTGCTCTAAAAACTAAGAAAATGCACTAATTAATTAATTATATTCATGATAAGTTTAAAGATTCTATTATAGAATACCTATTACCTATATTTTATGTTAAAATTAAAAACTAATCAATTTGTTTATAAATACTGTTTAATTAATAACTAATCCTAATAATAAAATAAAATCTTTTCTGAATAATAAAAATTATTTTCATAATAATAAAAGTATAAGACATAGGTACTTAAATTTCTTTTTTAAAAAAGTCATTTAGAAACAAAAGTGAATCAACGGTTTCTTCTTTCAAACGACTTCTGCGTTCTTCTATTATTCTACCAGCAGTACTGAATACTCGTTCACTGCTTGCGCTAGATGCTGGTATACATAGTGTTTGACGAGCTAATTGAGCTAGCAGAGGAAATTTATTTTCTTGACTTTTCCAAAAATCCAATATGTTAGTGTCAAAATTTAAATCCACATTATCTTTATAATAATTCTCTAGCTCTTTTTTATATGATAGTGTTGACGTTGTTTGTATTTCACATTGTGTAGGTACATGAGTTAAATCCATTATGCCCTTTTATTTTCAAAATAAATGATTTTGCTGGAATATCACAATAAAAGACATCAATCACTACTTTGTAAAATTTGCCAAAAATATAAATACCATTTACAATTATATTTTTAGCTTCAGTAATAAAATCTATCAGATATTTATTACTATCAGTAGGCTTTTGTGTCCTACAATATATTCCAATAGGAAAAACACAGCTAAAGAAAGGTCGCATGTATGCCAATATTGGCCCAAAATTGAGTAAAATTACTTTTAGTAATAGGTAATTCATCAATTCCAACTACAAGTTTTATTTCATCAATAGAAATATCATCTAAAAAACAATTCCATTTTCAATACCAAAGTGATAGTAACTACCTATTAGGTAGTTGTTATAAAAAGTATAGGATATCTATACTTTTCTTTTTAATTCAAATAATTAACCCTTTTAGGAAATAACAAAGGAACAATAGTTACTAATTTATTTGACTAATATCAATAGTTACTATGTGCTAATATAGGACTAGAAAGAACATTTTTATTGATACTTTGCAATTTCTGGAACTGAATACACGATTCGTTTGTGTATCAATTTACGGGTAGAAGTTTTTTCTAAAATACATTGGAAATCCTACTCTAGATTTTTCCAAAATCCATTTAACGATTCTATATTCCTTATTATTTATTAAGACAGTTGGAGGACCTATTTTCCGACACGTGGGTACTTTTTTATTAATACACCCGGTAGGTATTTCACTTAAACTGGTTCAATATAAAATACGATTTTTTTCATTCATTGGTGCTGTTACCTATATATGAATAAGACAAATTTTTTCTGCTATAAATCTTTATTATGTCAATACTTTTTTAGAAAAAGTTTTCATAATACTAAAACCAATTTTAATTTGGATGAATAGAAATGAATATATCACTAAATAAATGAACAAGTGTTGAGAAAATTGTATTGTTATAGGCAAGTGCTGTAAGTGAGCCAAAAGAAGTTATAACGTCACATGTTATTTTTCTAAAATATTTCCTAATTATTTTTCAAATTTGTACCTATTTTAATTATTGGTGGAATTCAAAATAAAATAATCGGAAACATTTCATTTCGTTTTACTTTATTACTATTTATAATTAAATATTTATTTAATTATATTAATATACATCAGTAGCGGTTTTTACAAAATATCATGGGGAAAGGGCGATTTTTCGGTATGACACAAAAAACGATTTTCTTTCTAACCTGACAGTCCATCCAAGAGTAGTTAATTACTTACATCGTATTGTCGTTATATTTAAAATAAGCAGTTTATAAATAAATTGTCAATATTGTCATACATTATTATTTTTATATTAAAAAATTCATTAATCAAAGCTCAAGGTTAGGATGGAAGACGATCACCCACATCGAGACTTTCAAAACCGTCACTGATATATAGTAAAACAAAAGCAACATATTTACATATATAATTTTAATTTTTTTTCAAAAAACAATGTTGCAACCTAACCTAACCTTAAACCACCTATTATGTTTCCGTTATTTTTGAAAAATTCGCCAAAGACACAATTTTCCTTTCTTTACTTCAGGAATAGATTTGCTATTATTTGCTAACTATTTGCTATCTTTTGGCGTTTGTTTGGAGCCGATCCGGTAATGTAGGTGGGTCACCTGAAATCAGCCCACCCACGTTAAAATGCATTTTACCAGTACTATTGTGATTTGCTAACTTTAAAAATCTATTTGCTTGCTATTTGTTCGCCAACAACGTTCCCAACGGCTAGGTCGACGCCGATGACTAGCACAGAATGGAGATCAGGTTACCAATAATAAATAAGACTAAATAAAAATAACACAATATAGTACAACGAATTTGGTATTGTATTAATAATTGGACAACTCACCTAATTGGGTGGCCAACCCATTAAACCTAACAAATATAATATAGAACTTACAGACTAATGACAATGGTAATTTTAGTGACACAAAGGAAATGGTGTCTCACAAGGTGTCGAACTGACGGTGACCCCGCGTGTCGAACCGACTGGACGGTGTGTCGAACTGACTGGACCGTGTGTCGAACTGACTGGAACTGGTGTGTCAAGCTGACTGGAACTGGCGTGACCTATCCAGACTCGTGGATGCACGTGTACATACAACTTGTACAACGGGCGGGCGCGTGTGATAACTCTTTGATGTTAACCCGTATGGACAGTCTCACTGACTCGATTCTTTGTTTACCGCGACAGTACAGTAAACACATGCGTACACAAAACGGCTAAAAACCACCCAACGTAAACTGCATATAAAATACAACAACAAAAAAACGAACTGTTCGTTGTAGCGCATTGAAAACAATACAACCCGACTACAACCGCAAAAACATGGCGGCAGATGCTCTTTTTCGCCCGCGAGAGAACGGCACGAAGGCGGCTAGCTCGGTCTGGCCGTTGGAAGGGGCCGACAGTGGTGCCAACATAAAACATATATCGACCGTGCCTGAACACTATTATTTGCTAACTATTTGCTAACTTCTGACTTTGGTTTGGGGTCAATTGGATAAAGTGGATGGGATACCTGAAGTTAGCCCACCCTACTGGAAATTCGCTGTGAAAATCGTAATAATGATTTGCCAACTTTGGTAATAAATTTTCTATCATTTGCTAACTATTTGCAAACTTTTGACTATAATTTAGAAAAGGAAAAATTGTATGTGGGTGGGTCAACTTCATGGACGTGGGTTCTTTATCGGATTTTGTTGATATCCCAGTAGATATAGCTTCCTGAAACGGATTCACAACCCAGTTATGTTGTTCATATTTTTTCCATTTCTTCAAGGAAGTAAAAACTAAAATTATCTTATCAACGAAATTAAATGCAAACTAATATGGCTAATTATATCGTCAGCTACTTTTATATCATTTTTAGCTGTGAAAGTTTGAAATGTTTCAAAGCAATTATAATTTTGCTATTCAATGTTTTTTTGCCATAAAGTAAGTTTTTTCATAAAATCTTTAATTGTATTATGAACCGCAAATATATCGGCTCCTTGTGTTTCTTGTAAATATAAATTTAGTTCGTTAAGTTTCGAAAATATATCGGCTAAATACTTGAGCTTCAGAATAAATTCTTCACGGTACAAAGATTGTGCCAAAACAGTTTTTTCTTTTAGAAATAATGCAACTTCTTCACGGAGTTCCACAAGTCGTGTTAATACTTTTCCTCTCGACAACCAACATACCTCAGTGTGCAAATGAAATGATCTATATATAAAAATATATATTTTTAATAATTTCATCAATACTTCCCATCGCAAAGTAGATTTAGAAAAAAAATTAAATAATTGTTGAACTTTAACAAAAATACTTGCATTTTTAAGTTAGATGATACAGCATGAACCCCAGCTAAATTTAAGGAATGTGCTGTACAAGGTATAAACGTTGCGAAACGATTTTTTTTTTTTAATTTTGGTTTGTACACCATTATACTTTCCTGCCATATTTGATCCGTTGTCATAGCCTTGTCCTCTACAATTTTGAATAACTAAACCATTTATAGACAGTTGATGTAATATTTCACTTGGTAGACCACTTCCAGTTTTTTCATGAGTCTCTATGAAAGCCCATAAAACGTTCTTCTATAAATACTTTTCCATCAGTAACACAAACATATCTTACAATTTGACTCATTTGTTCTGTTCTAGCTACATCTGGTGTACAATCAAACATAATTGTATAATATTTAGCAGACTGAACTTTATTTATGATTTCATCCTGGAATCTTTTGGATAATAATCCTATAAATTAATTTTGTATTTGATGAAAAAAGTAACTCATACAACCTTTTTTGTGTGATTCAATATGCCGTTTTAATATTATATCAAAATTGCTGATCAAAGTTAATAAATTAAGGAAATGGCCTGCCGATAGACTTCTGGGTATATCTGAGTGCCCTCTATCATTTGCACAATACAATATTACTTTCAGTATTATCTTAGCCGATCGTGAACTTACTGTCGGTATGCAACGCTGAGCGCTGCTGCTGGCAGACGTGTACAGTGTGAGAGAAGTATTAAAACCGGCATACAACATACAACATGGCTACAATTTTTAAAATTGAATTATATACCTACCTAATATATGAATATATAATATCTAAATAAGCAAAAAAACAAGTCAATTTTTCAATTTTTTTCCAAAAGTTTTTACGCCACTTTTATGCCAAAATTTTTAAGCCTGGAGTTTAAATCCCGTCTACCTACCCCCCCCCCCACCATAGTTCCGCCACTGCATCCACTAGCAAAGGCACTTCACCTGGAATAGTTAATAGACCCATGTGGCCGTCCACACATGCCAATGCAAAAAAAAAAACCAAACAACATCTTTTTAACATTTCTTCAAATACATCAACTGTAAAAGAAGAAAAAATATTGACTACCCAGCAACCAGCGATCCAGAGCAATCCAGTATACCTACTTAGTCTAGCCGTCAACGACGGTGAATAACAATCACGGATCACAATTCAGTAAATATCCATCCAATGAACTGGCTGTTCCCAACCGATGGCTACGGCAACATTCTAAGATAACCGGCCACTATTAGAACTGCCGACCAAGAGCCCAGCATTACCATAGTTTCTTGCCCGAAGAATCTTACTACCTGAAAATTTGGAACAATTATCTGCTTAATTTGTAAACGAACAACTATAGAATTATTCATGTTGTAACACTACAATATTTCAAGGATGTGTTGAGATTCAGATGTTAAAAAATAATGATTTTTTGTATTATAGGTTTATATCAATTTTATTATTCAATTATATCAATATTTTAGGTTAAGTTTTGGCTGTACATAGCTTATGTAAACAGCATTGGAAATCGGTATATTTGAAATGCATGTTGATGCTACATTTGAAGCTGTTACCGCCAATATAAGAAATTACTTATTAAGTATTCATTGTATGACAAAAAAAAATTATGTAAGTTTTAATTATTAATTAACTATACACTCTATACACTTACTGTACCTACACATTAATAGTATTTTAAATAGAACGCGCATAGGTCACTGGCAAAATGTTATAGGTGATTGTTAATACCGGTATTGAATTTATTAATGAACAGATTTAACCAACAATCATCCAAAGTAAAATACCTACTAGAACAAAACCTCAATTCAGAATGGTCTTCCTTCCTCTCTACCTCGAAACCTAACGATCCTAAAATCTTCAAAATAACAAAAGCCATAACAAATATAAAACCCACAACTACACCTCTGATAGACCGACATAGCCTCCTATTCGAGCCAATGGAAAAGTCTGAAACATTCTCAAGAATGCTCCAAGGTACCAATTCTCATGCTCTCTTGGTTGTCCAGCTACGGACGCCGAAGTCAAGATCTTTATCCAAACTTTAAACAGCGAGAATCAAACAAATATTCAACCTATCTCACCGGGCAAAATTAAAATTATACTAAAAAATTTACCATGTATGAAAGCTCCTGGTCCGGATGGAATCCCAAACTCGGCACTATAAAAACTATCTGATAATACTATACTACACGTCACAAAAATGTTTAACTACTGCCTCCGCCTAAATTATTTTCCCAAGATTTTTAAAAAAGCAGCAATTATTATGATCCCAAAACCCGGCAAAAATCAAATTTAATCAAAATTACCCTCTAGCTATCGACCGATCTCTCTTCTAAATACAACAGCGAAAGTCCTTGAATCTCCGCTTTACTCACCAGATTAAAAGCAACCACAATCCACAATATACTTCCAGAACAATTTGCTTTT
This sequence comes from Pemphigus obesinymphae, assembly GCA_025469235.1. Classification (NCBI taxonomy): domain Eukaryota; kingdom Metazoa; phylum Arthropoda; class Insecta; order Hemiptera; family Aphididae; genus Pemphigus; species Pemphigus obesinymphae. Next base: position 11,861 of record JAIPRL010007096.1, read on the forward strand.
CGAGCCGGGCACTCAACCACAAACCAGCTCACAAAACTAATACCTAGATCATCTAGCTAACACGACAAATCGCGGCGAAAGAATGGCAGCGTTCCTTGACTTTGAAAAAGCTTTTGATAAGATATGGCACGATGGACTAATTCACAAACTTATACAGACCAAACTCCAAACCCCATTTATTAAAATCATACGTCCATTCCTGACGAACAGAACTTATTACGTTAGAAAAAGTGGCTCAGAATCTCTAGAAAGGAACATCACTGCAGAAGTGCCTCAAGGGTCCTGCCTATCCCCACTCCTATTTGCAATATACATCAAAGACATACAAACCATTCCAGGAGTAAATATAAACCTTTTTGCGGACTACACCATGTTTTATACTTCGAGCGTAAGGACTCAACACGTGGTAAATCAAATCCAAAGACAAATAACCGCGGTGTTGCGGTAAAAAGAGCGCGCGTTATAAGAGCGAGGTCATTTGGTCGCCAGCAATTTAATCTCGGTACATAAATAGCGTTAGCTATTTGAGCGCGATAACAATATGATACTGATATTGAAACTGCAGTTTCATAGTGTTGGTTAATCAGTTCGCTTCTGCCGTTTGGGATTTAACGTGTGTGCAGTGTGCTAAATATATTATTAAATTAAATTGTATAAATTATTTAATTAATATTATGGCGTTAATGTATGTATTAAGTCAGAAAGATGAAAATTTATTAGTACACAATCATTTTATACATCGAAAAGAAAAGACCATTAATGAAAAAATTATTTGGAAATGTAATGACTATAAGAAATTAAATTGCAGTGGTCGTATTCACACAAAAGGGGAAAGTGTCGTTAAATACATTGATCATACCCATGTACCAGTTAATACGAAAATGAAATGTAAAGAATTTGTCAATGAAGTAAAAGAAGTTGCTAAAACTTCACAATTAACTACACATGCTGTTCTAAGAGTAGTTACAGCTAAAGTATTTATTTATTTTATAATCAAAAAAATATTATTATAATATTATGATTTTTTTTTGAACTATTTACACTGATATTAATATTGCTAGTCAACTACCACCAATCGACCAATTAAAATGTATGGTACAACGTACAAGAAAACAAATCAGTTCAGCACCACCTAATCCAGCAACATAATCTAATCTAAGTATTCCAGGAGTATAAAAAATCTGTAAGTGGTGAACCATTTTTATTGTTTTCAACGTTAAAAAATTTAGAACTATTACAAAATAGTTATTATTGGTTTGCCGATGGCACATTTTCATGCACTCCAAAATTATTTACTCAACTTTACACGATTCATAGCATTATAGATGCAAATGTGATACCATTAGTTTACGTTCTTTTGCCCGACAAATCCGAAGATACATATCGCCGAATGTTTGTTGCATTAAATTCGATTTAATCTAATCTTAATCCAAAACTTTTCATGTTAGATTTTGAAAAGGCCGCCATGAGTGCTGTATTACATGTTTATCATGAAACACAGGTTAAGGGTTATTTTTTTCACTTGGGTCAATCTTTTTGGCGTCATATCCAAAGTTTGGAACTTCAGAAAAAATATTCAGACGATACAGAATTTTCATTATGTTTGCGTAAATTATTGGCTTTAGCTTATGTCCCAGAAAATAAAGTTATTGATTCTTTTGAATCATTAATTAGTACAGATTTTTACGAAAAAAATCAAAACTCATTAACCGAACTCCTAGATTATTTTTAAGATACGTACATCGGTAGACCGAACAGAAGGGGTCATAGAAGACCTGCATTATTTGATATTAGTATTTGGAATTGTTATGAATTAATCCAAAAAGACATTCCACGCACAAGCAATGCAATAGAAGGTTTGCATAACGGTTTTAATTCTATGTTGAATGCAGTTCACCCGTCCATATGGTTATTTATTAATGCATTAAAAAAAGAAGACAATTTAAATCAATTCAAAGTCAAACAAGCAATTGCTGGATATTCATTTCCTAAAAAAAAAGAAAATATAAAGATTCAGCTCTACGGATTAAAAATTTGGTATTGCAATTCGAAATTAAACCTATTGACGGATATTTAAGGGGCATCGTTGCAAATTTTCAGCTACAAATTTAGTATAATTATGACTATAATAATATATGATAATATTGACTAGATTGACTAGACTTGATTTACACTAATTTTGATTGTATTATATTATTATATTATTGTATTATATTATATTTATTTAAGATAGATTATATTATAATTTATTGTATTTTTTATATTAATTTTGTTTTACTGATCAGTGATTATATATTTACACTAATTTTTGTTGATTTTATAATAATTTGAAATTATGGTATTTTTACTTTGCGCTCTTATAATATGCGCTTTATTTGCTTACGCCATTAAATTGCTCACGACCAAATGACTTCGCTCATTTCACGGCGACCAAATGACGTGGAACCAATAACCGCAACCATACTTGGGCTCAAAAAATGGAGACTTAGTCCAAACGTTCAAAAAACCGAGGCCATTAAATTCGGCAAAAAGATGAAACCCACAAACCAATTAATAGTAAAAGACCAGATAATTCCCTGAAAGAAAACCGTAAAATATTTAGGCATATACCTAGATACCCACCTAAAATTCAATAAACATATAACCGAAATAACCAAAAAGGCCAGGAGAACAAGAGCAGCCCTATACCCAATCTTAAACTCTCGAAATCCCCCTTCAATCAAAACTAAAATAAATATCTTCAACATGTATGTTAGAACAAAAATCACCTACGCAGGACTAGCATGGGGAGCACCAATTTCCAAAAATAACTGGCAAAAACTAGAAACCATTCAACATAATCCCTTCCCGCACCACTCGTTGCTCTATGCCTTTTCATACTCCTCGCTCTTCTTCTAATTTCCTTGACAACTCACCATATTTACTTTTTTAATACATCGAACAAAATTCCATAGCATTACATCCAATGTATCTACATATCAGGGTAGATACACATAATAAAATTACAAGTTCAAATCCAATTTATGAAAAGATTCTTGGTACTGACATTTCTGATAGTTTTACTTAATATAGCTCTTTTCGTGAATATGAATCTACTATTGAGCTTGTTGAAAGTAATGTTGGACTTAAATTGGTAATAGCTAGGTGAGCTGTTCACCATGACATAACTTATTTAGCTTTAGATGATCTTTTGAAAAGTATATCTGTATTTGATCAATGTAAATACTTACCAAAAGATTCACGTATATTACTTAAAACACCTTCTATTACTTTAATAAAAGAAATTGATGGAGGAATTTATCATCATTTTAGTATTTTAAACGAAATAGAACATTTGTTTAAAGTACATAATAATTTAGCACTACCATCTACATTAATGTTAGTGGTAAGAATTGATGGTCTCCCTATAACTAAAAATCCTCCCAGCCAGTTATGGCCCATCCTGGGTTATTTTTCTAATTTAGACAAAAAGAATAATGTGTTTATAATTGGCGCATACTATGGAAGACTTAAACCACAAAATAGTAATGCATTTTTATCAGATTTAGTTCAGGAATTAGATTTTTTGTATAAGACTGGGATTATTTATAATAACATTAACATTAAAGTCAATCTGAAAGCTCTAATATGTGCTAAATGTTACCTGCTAAATGGTTTTCTTTAAATATTAAGAGACATACAGGTAAATATTCATGTCATCGTTGCTATAGTATTGATCAATATGGGAATAATAAAGTATATTTTCCTGAATTAAATTCAACATTATGAATTCCCAATTCATTTACATCTTACTCTAACTTAAATTTTCATTGTAGTAATACAATTCTGGAAGAGATTCCAAACTTCAATCTTATTTCTGAAATACCATTTGATTATATGCACTGCATATTAATTGGTGTAATTAAAAAACTGTTTTGGACTGGTGGAATCAAACAACATAGTCAAAATCATCCCAAGGTTTTAGTATATGCTATTAATGAAAATTAAATGAAGTAGGCAAATATATACCACAAGATTTTCAACGATCTCCTAATGAAAATAATAGAATACATTCATTGCATGACGCTGCTCGTTGGAAAGCATCAGAACTCAGCCAATGCCTTTTATATACTGGTATGGTCATTTTTTATAATATTTTAGACAAAAATGTATACAATCATTTTTAGTATTACGTGTTATCAGAATATTATTGATAGATTAAAAATCTGAAGAATGTATTGCATATGCTAAAAAAATTAAAAATGGTATTAAGCCACTTCAACAGTTGGCATACAGATATGCCGAATCCCGAATTTTGCAATCTGAAAATACTTTAGGTTTAACAAACTGCCCTATTAATGTTCGTACAAATAATAAAAATAGGCATTTACTTATTGATACACCTGACCCACAATATACCAGCTGGAAAAATTACAAATTTATAATCAAATTAAATAATGTTGATAATTGTTTTGAATTAGAAAATGGTAGAATAATTTTGGTTGAAAATATTGCAATTTCAAAACTAAATCAAACTTTATTAGTGATGGCCAGATCATATGAGAAACTTTCTGAATTTTTTACTACTCCATGTTCTTCAAAATTATTAGGTATACATACAGTCTCCAATCTTAGTCCACTTCAGTCATGGAAGTTTGATAAATTAAAAAAAAAAAATGATGCACTTACTTCTCAATAATACAAAATCTATTGTTTTTCCTTTATTGCATTATTAATAATATTTAACTTGTATATTTATTCAGTATTCATCCACGTTTCACAATGAACATATTATTATCTCCTATTTATTATTTTAATTCATTTCTATTTATTCTATTTGGTATTTTTAGGTATTCAATGCTAATGGTAAGTTATTCTATTCTAAATAAAATAAATGAAAATTACATATTATTAAAATTAAAATGTAAGTATATTATAAAAATAAAATAAATAGAATTGTTCAATCTAAGGAAAGTGTCTACTATTATACAATTATTAAAGTCATCTAGATAACAATTCATTATATTTATATTTATAAAATTATATAAATATTTCAAATAAATGTATATAGTATAGTAGTAGAATTTTAATTATAACAACCATTGTTACAATAAGGTACATTAATAAAGATTTTGGTTTTAGGTCTTGGTTTGTCATTTTATTTTTAGACAGTTATGAAATTCAACATGTTCCATTTGAGGAGTTGTCTTTGTTTGAAAACGGTGTTGGGAAATATTGGTTTCCATTTAATAAACATGAAAATACAAAAATAAACTTTAACCCTACTCAAATCACTAAAATAATTGTTGAAGGCATTGTTTCAAATGATAAAGATGTTATACGGTACAATGTAAAGAAAATTGCTGGACCTTTTAGTAAGTGTGTAAAAAAAATACAAATGTGTAACTTTACATTTTTGTCAAATGATATTCATATTAATTTCTAAACATTTATTTTAGCCAATGAAATTCAAGCACGAAAAATGGCTAAAGCTTGATCATGTTAAGATGATAGTGAAATTATTGAAATGAGCCAATTTTGTAATTCTAGACGAAGGATGATTGATAAAAATATGAGTCGGAATCTGAAGAGCCCAAAACAAAGTATAAAAAATTTGATATACAAGAAGAATTTGTGACAGATGTAACTACTCATGTTGATCAGCCACTGCCACTAGCTGTATTATACATTACTGCAGATAAATCTAAAATTCAAATCTTAACCTGAAAATTTTTTCTATCAAAACCTAATAAAGTATATTAAAATATTATTCATATTTAATATTCACATTATAATTGTTTATCTAAATTAGATGAGTTATCTGCAGATAAAAATTAAAATTAATTTTAATTTTTAAACAGAGCAAATTGTGAGGATTTTGTAATGAACACCTCAAAAATCATCAAAAAATTTTTTTGAATTTTTAAAAAAGCCATTTTATAGTTAGGTACTTATTGATAATATTGAGAACAAAATTTTTTTTTTAATTTGGTTGAATTTTGAATACATATTTAATACTAATTATTATGATTTATTTCAGATTACTCTCAGAGCAAGGAATATGATTATAAAATGATCAGGTAATCCAATGTGCTATGGTCAAGACAGGGATTTGAACCACCAATTTATCAACAAACTATTGCTCTTAAAAGGAATTGTATCCGGTATGAGTTGCCGAAGAAGCTAGTGATAAATATACTTTTTATTTAAAAATTACCATTTACATAATGAATAACAATTTAAAAACAGATAAATCAAATGTTTACATTATGTTACATTTTTACACATTTATTTTTTAAAAGAACGCTAGGTACCTACCATATATTTCACTTGTGTTGTAAGATTCTTAATTTTTGATTTTGTTTCTGCATGGTTTCTTTATTGTGTTCAGATATTTTTGAAGACCATTTACATTCTTTATATATTTTCACAATAAATAGCAATTTCATAATGTACTTAAAATGTTTAGCACAACCTGGTTGCACCATATTTTCGGGTATACTATGATTTGCTAGAGTCATTAATTGTTTAACTAAATATTTTTGACTTTTTACAAATTGCTCCAGATTTTCTGATGGGGCCTTCAACCCAGAATAGGAATTTAATTCAATGTGTTCAAATGTTTTATGTACAATTAAGAGTTGATCTAATGCCATATTTGATTTTAATAAATATTTTTGGCACTGTTCACATTGAAATTTGTCCAAACATTTTTTGGCCAAATAACCAGCATAAGTTTGTTGAACACTTTTCAAGAGTTGTATATAATTCATCCCTTGGTTCTTCTTCTGATGTGGAATCATTATCTAATAGTAAATCTGAAAACAGGCTATTTGATTCCGTAATTTCTCTATTGTTAGTATTTGTTTCCAACTCTATTTGTTCATCTATCGGTGTTTGACTAGAATTCAAAAATATTTCATCTTCTTCACAATTAGATTTTTCCGAAGCACAATTTAATAATCCAAATGAGCATACACTGGCAAAAGAAGATCGTAGTGTACGACAAGTTGGGTTTTTACAGTAACCACCTTTTGCCGAAATATTGAAAATAAGTTCTCAATAGGATCCTGACACAATTGTTTAGTCATTAAAAAAAATTTTGTTGAAGGAATGGTCTATAACATTTCTGATTTTTCATACTCATACAAGTCTAATACTGCATTTAAGGTCCAAATTAATCCTGTGAAGCACGGTGGTATATCTTTTTTAATACTATTTGACAATTTTTTAAAATTTAGTTTTTCTGCATTTTTAAAAGTGTTTATTGAATTTTTAATTATATTTAAAATATTAGGATTATTTTCGCACATAGGTCTTCTATTGGGGTTTTTATCTAACACATTTTTACTATTTAGAGAGTCAAATAAATCATTGAGCTCTGAAAAAAATTAGCTGTATCTAATGCCGTTGTAGAATCTAACTGCCCGGTTGCACACAAGTTTTAATAGCTGCAGAGACACTGTTGCTAAAAGTTTGAATAGCAATCTTGCAGCTCATTTTTTTGGATTTATATGCTATTCGCCTATTTCGCACATGGCCCGAGTAGTTACACTTGATTTATCAATTTTATAAGTCTTTTTAAAATCATAAAATCATAAAATCTTATTATTTTCGTACATTCAGAAGTCTTCAATAGTATATTTCCATTTAATAAGTTATTTCTAATACTTTTTAATAGATATGGAACATCGTAAATTAGATAAATTTTTCTTCCATAATGGTGTATGGCTTGTTTGGTGCAACATTGAGTATTGAAAATATTTTTCGATTAGCTGTACATTGATCACAAGTAATACATACAGGATTAAAACCAATTCTGATTAGTTCTAAAATACAACTTTTCATTATTTGTGCCATGTCATCTCCTTTGATACCAGTTGAACTTAAGAAGTAGGATATTGGTAATTTCCATTTATTATATAAACCGCGTATCATGATGACAAAGGCAAGTTTTGCAGGCTGACTAGATCGTCCTAAATGTCCTAGATCCTCAAAGCCTTCTATCATGTCTAAAGATTTATTGTATTCCAGACAATATTTGATTGCCATTTCATCTACTATCAAAACACATTTTTTTTCTTGTGAAGACATAGTTTTACACATAATTTTCAATTGAGCTATGTACTGTGGAATAAAACCAGGCATATATTGTAGAGCTTTAAGCCATGTATGTACATCTGGTAGACTAATATTATTTTTTCTCATAAATTTGTAAGCAGTTGGAGATTTATAAAATATAGATATAGCTAAATTTTTTTCATTTTGTAACCAAGGTTTTCGTTTTTTATGTAATAATTGGAGGGCTATAATAAACAGGAAATTATTAAATAGAAATATAATTTTAAGAACAGCATTTAATAGGTACAGTATTTTATAAGAATAATAAATTTTGGAAATTATATTTAACAGAATCCGTATTTTTAAGAATGCTTTTTGATTGGAACCATAACAATCCGAAATTTTTTTATCTGGTAATTATTTTTTCGGAAAGTTTATTTGACGGATTGATAATGTAACACAATAATATTGCACAGAACCGTACTAATCGGGACAGATATATTAACAGTGTTGTTATGTATACAATAATTATGTCACAATAAAAATAAAAAATATCTCTTTTCTATGGATGTAATTAACTAAAAACTGAAGAAAAGTTTAAAAAAAAACAAAAAGCAATCACATTTAAAATGTTTTAATATTAATAAATGTATTAATTGTTTATCTTATTATTAGGTTTTTAATAAGGCAATAATTATTCTTTCACACACCTTGAATTTTAGAATTTTTTTTATTTGTAAATAGAAACACGTAGGAGGTACCTATTCATATTTTGTAATCTGATCAGAAAGTTTGAAACTTCACTCTGCATACACGTCCTAACTTCTATGATGACGGTAGTTAGTAGTTACCTATTCAGTGGTGCATACCTACTTATTTTCTGCAATGGGTTACAACATACCCACCACCTATTAAATATACCCAGACAATTTTTGTAATAGTTTACCTTATAGTTTGTAAACAAAATATTGGAAAAATATTAGTCTATCATCCACCACCCATTATTATTATTATGGTGTCGACTAACACTTTTGTACCTCTTTGTGTGCTCTACTATAATTATTGGCTATTATAAAAATTTAAAACTAAATATTTTTCAGCTATTTGACGAAGATTAAAGTACCTATCTTACAATCTAAACTGATAACTGATTGGTACTGCCTAATTTACTGATTTATAGCTGATTCGCTATAAAATGTACTGTAGTGGTCAAATAAAGTTTAACCTTAGTGAGAATCTTTTAAACACACCCATACACCTACTTAGAGAGTTGTAACCCCACCCGACATATATTTACAGAAAAAAAAGCAACCGAAGTTCCCGGTTACCCGTCGCAGATTTAGCACCTTGTAAGAATACTTATAAAATCGCCTGATTCACTTGATTTACTTGTCAAGTTACCCATAATAATTCATATTTAATATTTAACCAATTTATTTTATATTTCAACTAAGTACCTATATATATATATATATATTATATATATATATGTAACTACTTACTGTATTCAATTATTATATTATATAAGTAAAATTAATATATATATATATATATTATAAAATATAATATATAAAAAGAATATGTGCCAAAAGTATTCAAAAAAGATTATAAGTAACAACTAGTTATTGACCATAAGTTATTGTCAGCTGGGTACAATATATATTGTTATTTTTTATATTATATATTTATTTTTATTTAATATTAATTAATAAGTTTAATAAGGGTTTAAATACCCTAAGTATTTAAACAAAAATCTTTATTAAGTGGTACTTACAGATTTTTTGGCTAAGATATCCATAGTTGTGAAATGTAACATAACTTGATCAAAACCCTGTACTGTGTACTTAATATTATTTTGAAAATTATATATAATTATTCAAATTATACTTAGACACCAACTAAATATAAGTAGGTATCTGTGGTAAGTTATTAAATTAATTTATTAATTAAATCTCAAAGTATATTAATTGCAGGTACCTATATTATAACTTTTCAGAAAGCTAAAATAAATAGTACCTATTCTCTTTAATATTGTAAAAATTTTTGTGTACTACATAAGTTACATGGAAAATCAAAAACGCCAACCGCCGTAATGTAATAAATGCATTAAATTTGCTTATTTGTTTTAAATAAAGTATTTGCTTTAGGCTTAGTATTATCGAATTTTCTTCAATCTCAAAAGATTGATTTAAAGGAGGCCATGATTTTAGCTCAAAATACAAAACAAGAACTTGAAGATAAACGACTAAATGCAGACAAATATTTTGGGGAAATTTTTGAACAAGTAAAATTGTTAACTATGAAAATTTATATTGAAATTAAGATTTTCCAACAGACAAACTAATAAGTGTAACATTTATGTAAATAATCCTGAAGTATATTATCGAGTATCGATATTTATTCCATATATAGATAAATTTATCAATGAGTTGGAAGAAAGATTTACAAATCATCAAACTACATTGTTAAACTTTCATTCCTTATTTAAAGAAAACGGTTATGATGAGGATTTTATTAATCTCACAAAACAGTATGGTGAAGATCTGCAGGAAAATGGAAATTTTGACGAAATATTTAAAAATATAGGTTTCCCTGCCTCTGTACATTTGAGGAACACTTCCCACTGGTATTGTTCCGTAAAGAAATGTTTTAAAAAAAAATTCTTGAACGATTCCGAACCGGTTATAACATCCTTAACCATCGTAAACCAAGCCTTCGCTTTTCCTTTTAGGTTATGTTCCATAACTAACAGTTGTTCCGTTGGTGATAGTCTTCTGTGTTCGAAATATGTTTGTAATTCCTTCAAAAACTTTTTTGGGTGCTTCCCTTTTTTTGTACTTTCAAAAGTTGGTGGTGAGATTTTGACTAGAATTGTTCTTGTATCAATACTATTTGGTTTTTCTTTTTTCTGTTTTATTATATCTTCTTTTATTCCCTCTATCTCCTTTTCAGTTTTTTCAAATGTTAAATCCATCCTTGTGTTTGGTTTGGTTAATTGTGTTGTTAAAATCGCAAATTTGGTTTAGAATTCCTTTCATCTCTCTTGGAACATGGTCTTCGTTTCTTCGAACAAGTTTTTTGTTTCTTCCACCGCGTTTCTGTAATCTTCTATTGCTTGACTCTGCTCCGGGGACATGTTTCTTCATGTTGAAGCTTCCGATCTGCTTCTCGTCATGTTGTGTTATTACGTGGTGAATCTCCGTGTGTGGCGATACGAGTCACTAGCTTGGGCGCCAGTTGATACAGGATACTTTGTAGAGGTCCCTGCACTTCAAATGAGGAACAACAATGTCGGTTTGATAATGCTGTATTTTATGTATTTATTAAAACTGCTTGTCGGAATATTATTTACTTTTACAATATTTATTGTAATACAATATATTATATAGTCCGCGAACTTACACTTATTTAGGGGGGAATAAATCCTACGAGCCCCACGTCCGAGAGGGACGACGCTCCCTACATCAGAGCTCTTAGGCTAGATGCCCAGCTTATCGCCCAGGAGGGGTTCGTGGGAGGGCGGTACAACGTTCAAGTGACCGGTCGGGGGGAAGTGGAGTGCGGCACAACGTTTAAGTGGCCGTAGGTGGGGAGGAGAGTGGTCGTCTGTAGTCGGGTGGTCGGTGGCTGGATAGACCCGCTGGATGGTCCGCTGCTGTTGTCGTCGCCTTGGTCCGCTGGTCCGTGATCGCCATTGCTGCCGTCTTGGTTCAACGTTCGAGTCGTCGCTGGTCACTAGGTGGTCTCCAGTTTCTATCATATATTATAGTTAAATAATATATGATGTTTGAAACTGGAGAATGAGGTGACGATCGGTTCGCCGCGGGGCCTACTTATGCACCTCGCGTCCGATTGTCGAGTGCCGTTCCCATAATTGCACCGCTTCGGTTTATACACTCCGTTTCACGTTGTGACTTTTATTGTTTGTCATATGAGTAATAATTATATCGTAATTATAACTCATAATGTTTCGGTTTCGGTTTTGTTTTCGATTATTCTTCATTGTTTCTGGTGTTCCGAATTGGTCTGTCGATGTCCACGCACTCTGGTCTGATTATTTCTTGCATCGTGTTTCCGATGTTTTCGTGTCATCGAGCTTCGCGTTTTTTATTTCTTCGAATAGTCTCGTGCTTACTCGTTTCGTCGTTCATTTCACCGCTAGATGTCGTCATATGTTTTGCTTAATATTAATAGGACTTTCATACGGTTACAACTTCCCCCCCCCAGTTTTGTGGATGGGGTCGTCAAAGATTGGCATCCGCAGACGCAAAACTCATTCCCGGGCATTATCTGCCCGGTTGATGCAGCGTGTGATTATTTTCCTTCTCTTATTATTGGATAGCATCCATAGTGGTGTATTGCTGATCTCGTCCGTCTTTCGTTTTGGTGGCGGTCCGCATTCGGCCAGTTTTTCTTGAATTCGCAAGAATGCCTCTTGCTTGCCTTCATCCTTTTTAATGTATTTGTGTAGCGTATTCTCTAGCCGTAGTCACTAGCCGCCAGTCGCTGGGTTGACTGGGCTCGGCCTCTATTGTAACTGCTTGTATTCGTACCGCCGTACCGTGGCCAGCATGCGGTCACATTGTTCTTTAAGTTGATCCGGTGCTGCCTGCCGCTTCCGTTGTTCGGCCGCTTGTTCCTTCGCCTTTTGATACTGCTCTGACATCTTCGTGTTTCTTCGACGGTGACTGTTGGGATAATGATGGCTGATCTGGGGTCCCTTAAGCCTTACCAGAGGGTTGCGACCACCGCCCTCGGACGACCGTCCGTTAAAAGGTCAGCCGTAACCTGCACACACGCAAATAAATCATGGCAGTCAACCACTGCTGAGTCTTAGGACGACGACGCACTGGCAATGACGCAAGATC
>JAIPRL010007097.1:0-24765 GCA_025469235.1 Pemphigus obesinymphae
GCGAATAATAATATATTAGAATGAATAATAACTTTTGATAGATCATTTAAAAAAATAGAAAAAAGAAGTGGCGATAAATGATCCCCCTGTGGAACTCCCGAGGTAACTAATATTCGGTTAGAAACAACATTTTTATACTTGACGATTTGTGTACGATTAGATAAAAATGACATAGATGTCATAACATTTTTAAAACAATTGTTTTAAAAAAATACACCTAATAATTGTGAAGTAGGAGTATATATAATTTATTTTAATGATGTAAAAATATAAGAGTCAAGATTTGGACGTATTTTGAGGACTTTTTATATTTCATAGTGTAGGTATGTAATTTGATAAAATAACACACAATAAATATAATAATATTGTATTTTTATATTTTTATATTAATGTAAAAATATGAATTATGTAATATATTAATATAGTTAGTGCAATTTTTGGGAATTTGTGCTCTAAAATTCACATATACCTACGGAAGATAAAAATTAAACACAAAGTTTGGATTTTTATCGGAAAAAACTTATATTTCATTTTATTATCGAGTGGCTTATGACTTAAAGTAGATACTTATAGATGAATATGGTATATTTTGTGATATTATGATGTTTAAAAAATTAAAAATATTGTATTACTTATTTATTTATTATAAACGTTATTGAGTATCATTTAAATTTAACATTTATACTATAGGTACTCATATTTTTCTAATTAGTTTTCTAATTAGTATTTACGAATTCCTTAATTACAGTATTTTTATTACGTATATTAAAAATAAAGTAATAATAATTTAAATGAATCCTAAATATTGATAAAATCAATGCTTTCCGAATAGTGTTGTTTGGTTTCAGAACATTTATATTTGAAAAGTTTAATTTACTAATATTTTTATATTTTAGTAATGTGATTATATGAAATATTTTATGAGAAAATCATTGACGTAAATTTAAATAGTTTGGTATTTTATATAGGCAATTAAGTAGTTATCATTGGACAGGAAATAATGAAATAAACGGAAACGAATTGTAGAGATATATATAAATACTCGTATGTAATAATATGACTGAAATGTAACGTTTATCGTAAATAAGGTATAGGTACGCGGCTGAGCCAAACACGTAAATGATTCTGCTAAAAGTAAATAAATCCAAATTCAATTTTTGGCAGTGATGAAAAGGTTTATAATTTGTATTTATTATATAATTAGTAAAATGAAAATATTGAAAAACTTGATACACGATAATCTTAGAATTACTATTCCTAATTTTCCTAATCCCATAATCTTATGTTTAACGTTAAAAATGAGGAGATTGTTGAAAATATAAGCAAACTAATATAAATAAAGCTATATTACGGGATACTGAGGTCAAAAGTAATATTTTGCATAAATTTAAGAAAAGTATTATTCATTTTTAAATTTAAACATTTCCAGTCGATAGAGGAACATAATTTAGGTAGGTACTATTTAAATAAAACTATGCAACAACAGTTGTTTAAATATTGCTTTAAAATATAAATACTATTATAAAAAAGCAACAATACAACTATTGGTAAATTGTAATATATCTTGGGGTAAAATATAATATATCACTTTATTTTATTTTTAAACGGCAAAAAATGACAAAAAATATAATATTTATTATTATAAAAAATCTATCTTAATACTTCCAAAAAAAAAAAAAAAAAACAACACATTAAATCTTATTATGTTTATATTTTTGTTTTTAAATATTTATTTAAAATATGTGTTATATGATAATTAAATATAAAATAGTATATTTTTATGCAGTGGATTAATAAATGCAAAAAATCATAAAATAATTATAATGATATACCTAATTTATAATAGTAAATTATGTTACTATAGACCCCAACTTGTTTGTTACAGTTGATCCTATACAGAGATTTTTTTTCTAAAGTGCAATAAAAATGATAAATTTTCCTGATAATTATATTTTTTATAAAAGGATCTATACAAGTATATTTCAGTTTCGTATGTCAATATCAGTTTTTATTGATTATTTTACAAACTAAATGTTTTAAAGTCAAGTTGACAGCAAATAATTATATTGATTTTGAATTAATAATACAAATAATAAAAATAATAGAGCAATAGTATTAATGATGTCAATATTCACCATTGATTTCTACAATTCAATTTTTCAATGAATTGTTAATCATTATTATTTTATGGTCTCTAATTCTCGTTTTTAAATATTGGGTACATGTGTAATATTACCTGTAATCTGAGTTTGTTGTTTTAAATATTAATTCAATTATATAAATAATATAAATAATCATAATTTCCTACTTTTATTAATAAATTATTATTTTAATAGGTACTACAGAATATATAGTATACATGTAAATTAATTCAAGCAAGTACATGTATATATAATATATTACAATTTATGATATACTTACATTATTTATAATACATTGTTTTTAACGTGTTTCAATCGTAAAATAAGTTGTAAAAGCTCATACTACGTATGAGCGTATCAAATTCCCGGTTTCTGCACGTATTTTCGAATAAATTTGTTGATTGATAAAAATAACAAACTAAAATAAAATTCCCTAAAAGATTTTAAAACAATTTGTTTAACCTATATTGTGTTTCACAAAACTAGAAATTCAATTGGAGCGCGCCTTGTAGACAATTTTCGGTATTTCAAGATATCTCGATATCACGAATTTGAAGAATGATAAACGAACACACGAATTCCAATGATAATCAAAGAACATATTACCGCAATGATGACAATGAGTATTTAAATTTTTTAGCGAATTTCAACACATTTCAGTTTACGTAGTACTACTGAAAATAGTCCACGGGGCACGCCAAACTATAATATACTTATGTATAGAAATTTAAATCCAATAAATCGAATAAAAATTTTTAATATTAGTAAATATTACGTTAAGTGTATTCGATTTCCTAGTTTATATTTGTCTAGTAGCTATATATATATTTATAACTGAAAATTAGAAGTACAGTCGATTGTAAAATCAACAATCTCCTTAGTATAACTACCTATATATGTACTATTATCTATTACAATGAATTGATAGGTTATGTGGATGGATGGACGAACGGTCACGATGGGGTACTTATATTTAGAACCCTAAAATAGGGTTAAAAAATTAAATAAAAAAGACCATTTTATTTAAACTCTGTATGTAGATTGTATTTATAGTAAACTTTAAGGTAGAGATTAATGTTTTATTAACGCTTTAATATAATTAGTATTCAACAATCAATACTTAAGTATAATATCTGAAACATCGTAATCGATTAGCATATTAATAATTTATTGTTTTAAATTACGGACGATTAAATTTATTACGATATTTCACGTGATCTAATATTAACGAAATGTAGTACCTATATGCTCATACTTTGATTTTTGCATTTCATTTTACTTTTTAGTGTTAAAAAATTCTAAATTCTAAAAAACATATACATCTTTAAATTACACTGTTTTACATTATTTATGGGTAACAGAAAACATTATTTAATACTTTCCAATTTCTTGAACTACTGTAATTTAACTTGCTAATAATTATAAAAAAAAAATACTATTTTTTTAATGACTTTTTGTTTTCATCTTATTTTTGTATTTATTTTTAACTGTGCATTATACATTTATTCTATTAATCAAAATATAGAATAATACAATAATTTAAAGAGAACAAGAGCATTGTATACTAATTTAATTTCAATATTGAAAAGAACTTTATGATTATATAGGCATTATACGATGATTTAATAGTAGTATTTGGATTGCATTCTTATACATTGAATTATTTTATTTTTAACAGTTATAAAATATAATCACTATAATATTACGATAAAAGGCTTTGAATAAATTTAATAAAAAAAAAAAAAAACAGTATCAATTTGACAAAAAAATTTTTTTTTGAAAAATGAAAATATCTTTATGGTTATAATATTGTGTCATCTGTGTCTATGTAGATATAATATAACTAAATGGACTTTTCTAGTGACTCTTAAATCATTCAAATAATATGGCAATAAGCAAAAATTTTTATCGTGGAAGAAAAATTTCCGTATTACCGTCTAATTAATAAGTATTCGGATTATCATTACGTTTTAAATACAAATGTGATAACATGAGTACCTTATCATCAAATATATTGTCGAACAAACGATTAAAAAAATCGTTTTTCTTTCATAATATATTTTTTTTTATTAATATGATATTTTCAATCGATTTTTAGATTCGAAGCGCAGTCGTCCATTAGTTATGAACATTATTAATAAAGTATCCATAAATAATAGTAGTAATAGTAATAATATATTTAATGTTTATAAGTCAGCCGTCAGTTTACAAAATGGATTACTCACAAAAATAAAATCCTGGCTACATGCCTATACGAGTCTTACGAAATCAAAGTTAGTTTGTAGTATATACCATAAAAGGAGATACATAACAATAAATAAAATGTGTAATTGGATTAGGAATAAAAAATTCGTTGTTGGCTGTATTATAATAGTTGTAAAATATGCAAGTCTCGATTTAAATATAAATGTTATTCATTACTCGTAAAGCATATTAGATTTTTTATTTTTTTTTATTAATATTCGAATTTTACCAAAATCCCAATAAAATACCTATACTTAAAAAATAAATATACCTATCTACATATTTTTATACAATTATTATAATATTATAATGTACTTAATCATACATATATAGGCATATTTTCTATTCTCCGTTTTTTTATAATATAGTGGCGCTATTATATTAAATTATTATATACATATTTTAATAGAAAATTATTTATTAATAGTCATCAATATTTTTTATAACTCATTTTTTAAAAAATTATTAAATTTTTAGTAACTCTCAGTATAATTAAATGTTAAATATTCAATGTAACTAAACATTGAAATATGAAAACAATTATAACATTGAATTTAACGTTGTCTTTAAAGATTTTTAAATTTCAAATGTTTAATCTTTAAACGGGGAAAAATACAAGGTTTAGATAAACATTAATATTTTCATATTCGACGAAATGTTATTTATATAAAACGTAAATTTAACTTCTACACATATGAAATATTTTAAATTAATGTACCTACTGATTATTAAACTTGTATTATTAAATAGGTACTTAACTATATAGATTCAAATGTTGCATTGAATGTTTAGATGAAGACTTATGGGATGCAATTAAAAGAATAGTGAAAATCGTCAAAATTAAGATTCAACGATCATAAAATTCCATTACTTTTATTTTCATTTTTGACCATTTCTATAAAATCAAAACATGATCAATTTCGGTTCAGATAAAAAATAAACGAAATATTTCAAGATTCATTTTTATTCTTTTAGTATTATTTTCCCTTCAATTTAGCGGATCAATTTACATGAAAAGAATAACGGCAAAATCTTTATGACAACAACTTACATTCGATGTCAAAAAGACGGGAGTTTAGACGGTGTAATGGCTATTATTATTCGAGTGATGCATAACCGTAACTTATTACGTCGTTTAGTCTCGGACAGAAAAAAACCTCTGTTATTTGACATGATGAGCATAAAGTGCGGGTTAATGACGTACACACAGTATAACTGATAATAATATGAAACATGTTACTCAGAAAGAGTGAATTTATGTTCACAGCTCGTTATGATTACATTTTAAAAGCAAGCAACCGTCAATATTAATGTTATGTGATTTTATATTTATTTACGGAATAATCAAAATGTCGTGGAAGTGGAGGAATGTTCTTATTATATAAAATATATTCAAAATAAATTAAAATGTAGTATATATTGCCGGAAGTTATTATATGATAGATAGAATAATGGGTATAAATGCCGTTTTAAGGTGGGTTCTGGGAGAAAGTATTTGAATATCTTTATAATAAAAACTCACTACGTTTTATTTAAGTATTTTATCGAGATATATATTTTATTGACGCCAATATTCATTGCCCAACAACGGTTTAAAGTTTTTTTTTTCTCTAAAATTTCGAGTTTTCCCATATTTCCACATAAAAGCACCCTTGTTTGTCACCAGATAACGTAATTTCTAAACTTTTTATACAGTGCAATCCCGAACATTAAAAAGTTTAAAAAGTATTTTTTATTTTCATGCTATTAATCCGGTTTTTAAGGGGTTGTATATAGAAGATTTTCTAGAAATTCTAAGAAAAATTAAGATCTAACAATTGAAAAATGTCCAAATATATTTAAAACGCGATTTAAAAATAATCTTATATCGGTAACATGTTTTTATTCTTGTGTAATAATTAATAATTATTGAAAATGAGGTAAAACATATACCTATGGAAGATGCACATTTTTGGAAAATTGAATGGTTTTACTGTTTGATAACCTTTATAAGAATTTAAACGCGTAAAATAATTCATTTTTTTTACACGGGTGGCTTAGATTTCGGGTGGAATTCTCGGATTTTCAATGTTTTAAAATTTGACTTAATAATGTTTAATTGAAAGTTGTCTTTGTATACATTTAGATAATTATACAATCTTTATAATTTATTATAGAGGTCGTACACTAAATCCAATCAATTTTCTGGAAACGTACTTCTCATATCGAATGCATGGAATAACGGTAGTAAAGCTCTTTATTCTAACTTATTTTCGTAAATATTATTAATATTTTATTTACTTAAGAGGCAATGATAGTTTTTAAATTAAAATTCAATTAATTTAGTTAAAAAATAAAACATTTTTTCACGGAAATTGAGAATGGTTTTAAATGTATGGCCAAACTACAAGAATTCTCTGGGTACTTTATTTATATTTTTGTATATTTCTCGTGGGTGGAATAAATATAAGACTAATATAAATATGACTAATTGATATATTTAATTGTTTAATCTTGTTTAATGTGTAATCCAATTATTTACATTTTATAATGATATAATATGATTAACTTTCGTAACAATATAAGTATATTGTAACGTAATTTACATCAAATCTGTCTTATTTTACATAATACACGAAACCCTTGTTATTGATAGGAAGTGAATTTATATAATATTATGTACGACAAATAAAGTGCGAGTTATAATGCACGTAGTAAAAAAATTATAATATATTGTATTTTGTATTTATGTTCAATGTTTTTAATCAAATATTATGATTACATTTTTAGACCATGAAATTAAAAAAAAAAAAAAACAGTACATACCTATTTGAATTCCTATTTTATATTTACACTAGTTATTGGACACAGTTTTCCTCGTTTTCAGCCCCATTATTGATATTCCCAATATGTTATTATTTTAATTTAATATCAGCGTATATTAGAAGAAAACTGATTTCAATAAACTCTAATTTAGGATGGTCATAAGTCTCGTTTTTAAGTATCGCGTCCCGTTTTTACTATAACTTTTAAGCTGGACAAATTTTGTTCCATTTTTGAAGTAACGTCTGTTTTTGTACCGCTCTTTTTGTGTAATTTTTGAAATGTAAGACATTTTATTTATATTTTTCCCTATAATTAGTTAAAAAAATAGTAAAAAAAATATATTTAGTTAAAAAATTTAATAAATTACCTTATTTATTAATTTATTTTTGCTTATTTGTAATTTTTTAAAGATTTAATTTTTGTCTCGTTTTTAATTTTTAAAACATGGCCATCCTACTCTAATTATTATCATTATCATTTATTATAACCATAGAAGCGACACTTAGAGCTGATAATATTTTGTTTACAATGTTCAGAGGCCCGGCCGTGAAGTTAGCAACGACCGGCCCAATGCCCCGCCTTGAAGATTTTAACGTTTATTCCTATGAAACGACAACTAAATGCTGGGAACGAATTAATGTCACAGGGAATCGTAGCATCAACATTTCATAGAATAAATATTTTAAAAATGTGAAACGTACGTCATACAAACACATTTTTTATAATTCTATTGTTTATTTGAAAAATCCAGATTTTTCTGGTTCATCCGGTTCATTTTTTTACATTATTTTCTTCGTGATTGAAAATGATTTTAGGTACTCGTGGCGATCAGATGGTCAGCTAATTTTGAGGTTAACGAAAAATATATTGGCCGAAAAAAGAAAATCCATACAGTGACTCTTATATTATAATATTGATACAATAATAGGGTTATTTACTGATTTTTATCGTTAATCGTTAAACCATTATAGTTTGTAAAACACAATAAATTATTACATCATTTTGTGATAAAACGCGATTGCATACTTTTTTAATCAAATAACGAACTATGAGAATAACTTCGAAAAATCAAACGATTGCTTACGACTTTGTTTGTAATTTTTTAATTTGAACATTTATTTTTAATTTCTATAATAATAATAATAATAATAATAATAATAATAATAATAATAATAATAACAATAATGTATTTTTATTTTAAGGTGGCAAACAGAATTTTATCCTTATAATTAGAAAATATTCGTATTTATTTGTTAAATATGTTTAAATATGTACGATTGTGTATGCTGTCAAGTTGTATTTTATTATGATATTATTAAAATTATGATGTTTCGATAATAATAAAAAGTCGGAAGTTAAAAAATGTATTTTTTCTCAATACGGCGTCCTGTGTAGGCATTTCAGGGGCATTGCTATCTACCGAGGCAAACTTTTAACAATATAAACTATTCGTCTTTTTTTTTTTACCAAATATAATGTAATATAATAATTAATTACATTATATTTAAAGTCTTGTAAGATAATCGTGATAAAATATCACATCCATAAAACATAAATCACATTCGACTAATATGTATTCACTTAATATCTAAAATAAGAATGTATTAAAAATTCTCCATAGTCATTGAATTTTCATATTTTGTTTATGATACTATAGTATATAAAATTCTATATAATATGTCATCTCGCCATAGTATTATGTTTTGATAGTTTTTATCATTGCGGTACATTAGGTATGTTTATATTTGTTATTCTAATATCTTTAAAAAAACTTTTTTTATAAATATTTTATAAAGTACGAGTACTTATAATATACTTAATTTTCGATTTTCGTTATTTTATTCATTTTTTGGGCACAACTATAAGTTACTAACTAAGAACTAAAATTAAATAATTGATTAAAAATGATGAAATAATTAAAATATAATATTTAAAATTATAGCTAGAATGTTGTCATTTATATATTTTGATTACTTATGCATTACTTAATTACTTTGATATAAATAAGGTGTTTTCATATTTAAAAAAATGCATTTTGATAATTTTTATTTTTAATGTACATTTTATTTTTATTACTATTGTGTAAAATAATATGCATTTGATATACCTAATATAATTCAATATAAACAGGGTATCCCACAAAGATCTGACAATTGCGATATGTTTTGTTGTATATTTTCAAGGTTTTTTTTTGTAATAGTTACTAGAACTCTATGTCACAATTCCCAGATTTATAAATATAGGTATGTTTCTTTTACAAGTAGAAAACATTTTTTATTAAAATTTTTTTTTAATCCAAGACATTTTATAAATTAATTTAAAAAAAAATTTCGTTTAAAATGTTTATAAATACTAAGTCGTCGATTTTCTACAGTTTTTTGAAGTTTATTAAAATTTCAATTATTTGCATTAATGATAAATAGCCGTTAGGTACTTAATAACATAAATTAGTTTTTCCCAAGATAGAATATCATTCTTAGTATTATAATATTTTTATCAATTGAATTAAAAATTTAAAAATTTTAACAAACTTTAATAATTGTTTAAAAATTAATGGTTTAACCTAATTAATAGTTTTAAATACTAAACGTTTTTTTCAAAAAATATTTATAAAATAGCTATCTTGGATTATAAAAAAAAATGTAATAAAAATTTTAAGTTTTTTATTTTTAGTTGTAAAAGAAAAAATATATAAAATATAAGAATTGTAGCGCTTTTATTTGTAAGCGATTTGTAAGGTCTAGAAATTATTATAAAAAAAAATAATTTAAAAATATACAACAGAACAAAAGTTATTGCAATTGTCAGATCTTCGTAGGACATCTTGTATCTATAATTATATATAGTTTGACCTAACTTATAGTTTAATTAACATTGTAAAAATATTTAAAAGTGGTGTCGTATTTGAATAAAAATGAAAATACAATTTTTTTACAAGAATAAAGAAACATTTTAAATCTGAAAACGAAAATTTGAATAATAATATAATAATAATTAGGGATATTTATTCATTTCTCTAACGTTTATTTATGTATATTATAATTCAGGGTGATCCAAAAATTTAAACTTTAGATTTTCGTAATCAGTACACTGTCGTTTTATTAGGCGATGTAAAATAACGATTCCGTAATAACTTGAGTTTATAATTAATTAACCCTATCAAGTGCCACACGAGGATTGAAAAACGGCCAAATGGAGTACCTATTTTAATATTTATTTTGAAGTATGTTGAAAAATGTTAAACTTACAGAATAATACATTTATTTAAAATACTATATTTATATAAAAAATGTTTAAAGATTTTTTTTTTTAATTTTAAATTTATTATTAATAAATAGTATTTAATTAAATATTAATATAATCTAATATATTTTTAAAATTTTGCAAAATTAAGTTTTTGTATTTTTTTACAATAATTATTATTGTTATTTATTCATTTTTTTATTTATGCATTTTAGTTTCGTCATACATTTTTACATCATAATATTAAAATATACAATTTCTGTGCTACTATAATATTATGACTTATGAATAGTAAATGAAGTTGGCACGTGAAAGGGTTGAAATATGATGTCTACATTTTTTCATAACTATTATTTTGTATCTCTTAACAAAAGGAGATTGTGCTGTTTGTAAAATTCTAAAATAATTTTTTTTTTTCATGTAAGATTGGATCTCTCTTTATTATAAATATATATAACATATTATGATAATATTACATAGAATAATATTGTATATTATATTGTATCTCGAAGTCTCATTTATAATACATATATATATATATATATAATATAATATATTCTTATCTTTTTTATCACATTATATAATGTACACAATTTCTGTTGGAAAATGGAAAGGACTTCCGTGCACTTTCAATTTTTCTTTGTGCAATATTGGTACCTAGTGATATTGAACTCCGGTATAGAGCGGAAACGGCTTCTGTGTGTCGTGATAAAAATAAGTCGACAATAGGGGCTGTAAACGATATTTTCAAACATTATGCGTATTTTAATCACTCCGAAAGTATATATACCTTATAAAGAAATGTCTTTGTCGTGTGACACGCCAGAAGTGAAAACGTGTTAAATAAAATCGCCAACCATATAACTAGAATATTATTTTTCAGAAACGGAAATAAGTTATTGTAAATTATTTATTATTATTTACGATATTTAGAAACCGTGTTCATTTATCCAAGTTATATCGTCTCGTCCTTTTATTATTATTATTATTATTATTAGAATAATATTACGTTAAAATATATATTTATATTGTCCGAGTATATTTTCTTGTCCCTATATCATGTCATATTTTACTTTATTTTAATGATAGAATAATAATGCATATTAGATTAAGCTGAGCGGAGACTAAAAATCGATAATGGATTTAAATTGATGTGTGTATGTTCCATATATTTTTATTTTTATTCTGGTTACAACAATTTATTAAAGTAAATAAAAAACAACACTATTTGATTTATGTTTGATTGATCTTTCTATATTTATTTAACGTACTTAAATTTTTGTTACAGAATTTAAAGAACCAAATTATGACGACCAACTTATGGGTAGAGCAGGTAAGAAACAAATACAAACACTTTATAGAATGTTTCTAAAATTGCTTCTCCCAAGATGGAAACATAGGTATGGTTACCCCTATGATATTTGTATTAACTTTATGTTCAGTATGGTACGTAAAATATATTGTTTTTTTAGAATTTTAGTAAAATCTTTAATTTTAAACAATAAAAATAATTAAACATATTTAAAATATATATATTATTATCCTAGAAATTGATGTAAGATTCTTATTAAAATGGATATTAACTCAAATTTTCAATAATTTACAGAATTTTTCGTTATTTTAGTATTATTATAGTAATCGATAATGTTGAAAATATAAAAAGAACACCGCACATAAAAATATATTGATTTAGGATGGAATTATTTTGGCACCACCGAGCACTGTATATTGGTGGAAAATTTTAAAATTGATGTCATATTATATCAATTTGTATGATCGTTTTTCAACAATTTCCGCAATTACGTTATGTTTTGTTTATATTGATTGTTTTTTTTTTAGGTGTAATCAAAAAATTTTATTAAAAAAAAAGAAAATTGTATATTACAAGGTGTACTGAAAGTTAACAATATCATATGGGACACCATCATACTTAAGTTGTCACCTGTGTAGTACTTTAAATTTATCAATGCCTGACGCTTTTCAACATATAATATTCGTTAAATGTATTTATTTTTCAAGTATTGGTATGACTATAAGTTGACATGGAATCCTAAAGAATACGGTGGCGTTGAAGGGTTACACGTACCATCGGAACACGTTTGGAGGCCAGATATTGTACTTTACAACAAGCAAGTGTTTTATCTGACCATATATATATATATATATATAAAGTTTTTAGTTAATTCAGTCTTATTAATTTACAGTGCTGATGGAAATTTTGAAGTGACATTAGCTACCAAAGCTATGCTCCATTATAGCGGTCGGGTTGAATGGAAACCACCAGCTATTTATAAGTCTTCCTGTGAAATAGATGTAGAATTTTTTCCGTTTGATGAACAAACATGTGTGATGAAATTTGGTTCGTGGACGTACGACGGTTACCAGGTAATAAAATACTCGATTACCCACGTTTATTCCTGAAATATTTTTTAATATTTTTTTAATATATTTTAATATGATAACATTATTATCTATGGGGGGAAGGGACAAATATATATGAACGACCACTCGTTTGATTTTAAACTGTTAACAATATAACCGTCACGTATTTTAAATACAGGATAGGTCCCATATCTATTTTTAAATAGGTAATTATTTATTTTTACAATTATTACTATATATATATTATATTTGATAAAATTGTCTTTTAATCAACTTTTTGGTCGTTTTCATTCGACTGTCATGAAAATAATGTTAATGCAATAAAGATCTCTTGCGTCTACAGTATCATTTATTTTTGTAATTTTTAAATATTGAGATTATACTAATATAGTATTAAAATTTATCACAAATTATCGGATTCAAGTGTTTTTGAAATTTAAGAAGTATGTTATTAAACTGACTTCAAAGTGTAACACTATTTACTAATACTAAGTCAATTATATAAGCAGAACAATATTATAATATTAGCAATATATAATATAATAATAATAATAATATTAATAATAATAATAATAATAATAATAATAATAATAATAATAATAATAATAATAATAATAATAATAATATATAATACGATAATGCTTATTTTTAATATTCTATGAGTAACTTTTCAGGTAAAAAAAAAAAGTCGAGTTAGAGTTTTGGGGTAAATAGATTTTTTGATGAAATATTCATTTATATTGGTATATACTTTAAGAGACAATTTTTTGATTTTTCTGTAGTCGCGTAAACCAATTATTTTTTATAATATTATACCAAACTTTGCTCAAAATCATCTTTTGAATGAAATAATTTAGCTATGCTATAAAAATTAAAATAACAATAAATAATAATATACTATCCTATTCAAGGCTATCGAATGGATGACTTCCAACATTTATATCTGGACTTTTTTTTTAGTTTATAACAAATAGTGGCTAAATATATATTCGTATATAGAATATATTTGATCGATAGTTCTTCAATTTTTCCTTTTGTTTCTTCACGCCACCATTATGGTACTGAAGCACTACCATACGATTGGCGTATACATTATTAATATATAAATAAACTGAACTGAAAAATGTAATAGTGAAAACGTAAAGATCTTGTTTGTATCTGTTTGTTGAACTTGAATGAATTCTAAAAAACGTCATTACATATAAGAAATTTGTGTTTATTCTACTTGGTAAATCTGAAATAGGTATACGAGTCATTGAATTTTTTTTATTTATATTAATATATAGAATTTGCTGTGGCTTTGAATGAAAGGGTCAGTCGTAGTATTTCACAATTGTCTAGGAAAGCTTTCTAGATTCTAAGCCAAGCGAAGGACGTATTGGTTTTAAGATGATGTGTTTTTTTTTTATTCTGTGAGCAACTATTCCACTCAAAGCAATCGAGTAGAAGTTTTGAAGTTTATATATTAATAATAATAAATTGGTTCTAGTTGATACTTTGGGAAATGGTAATTTCTTAATTTTTCAGTAGTTTTCTAAAGTGTAAAGAAAAACTGCAATTTATAATGAAAATATTTTAAAAATATATTGGAAATAATAAAAAAAAAAACATATAAAATTGAATTGTAATCTAGTTATTTAAAATAATGTAATCTTTAGTATTTTGCAAACGAGAATATAATCTTTTCGATTTTTTTCTAATAGGACAATAAAATATCCTTATTTAGCTTAAAATGTGCATCTTAAAAATGTAATAAGATGTCATAAGATTTTGAATACAAAATTAATTGAATCATTTTATCGTTCCGTATTAATTAAAAATGTATCTAATTTTCGAATTCAAGTCATCATATAAGAACACATGAGAGTAGTTGTAGACAAAGACAATCTTTTGATTTTAGTCTCACAGTCTCAAAATGTACTTAACTTGTGAACTGTCTATATACTCAAAATAGATGGGTCTATAGTATAATTGTATAGGATTTCCGAAGAACTTAATAGCCTTCATTAGTCTTCTTATGCACTATGGTGTTGAGATTGTTATGTATGTAAGGACTAAGTTGGGATATGGGAATTTGTTAATTACATAGTGTAGAATGTAGATGTCATCAGAGTGTATTTGTCAGGATAAACCATTAGTCATTAATTCGCAAAAAATGTTATTTCAACAAATATATTGAAATTCATTTTCAAGTACAAGTACATAGAAAGTCACACAAAATATTATAAATTAATCATTTTAAATCGTAAATAAAACAAAAAATGTTCAATGAGTGTAATACAGAATGTATAATAAAAATATTAAGTTTTGAATACTAAGAAACGATTATTGAATTTGACTCTTCGGTGTGATAATGTGACGCTTGTATCGCAGTGTCATTTCTTTCGTTTCTGAGATGAAACAAAAATTCGAAATTTGGATAATTTTTCAAGAAAAATCAATTTTATGGATGTTAAATAATGAAAACTTGAATAATTATTTTTTATTGTGTGTATATTTCATCAGATATAAACATTGCAGGGACTGATTCCTTTATGATTTCTTATTAAAAAATTAAAAAAAAAAAATCAAACTATTTAAAAATATTTAAATATAATATATAAGTAATTAAAGAAAGTCGTATGTCAATACGATTTTTTACTGTGTGTAATTATTACCATATTTGTTGAAAAAATGTGTTTACGCCTTTCTCATTTTTATCAATTTGAAGAAATTTTAGTTAGATGAAATAAAAATGAATGATATGCAACCACATTATTTTTAAATTAATAGTCATTTAAAAATTCAAAAAATTAATTTTCAACAACTCATTAAACGTGTAGACAATGATATATAAAAAAATCGGCCGTACAAGGCGCTAGATAATATTTTTAGCTATAATTTGTTATGTGTTTTGTATTTCTAAAATATTTGTAATTAAAAAAAATATGAGAAATGCTAATGCAAGTATTTCATTGAAACTTTGTTGCTGTAGTATCCTTTTGAAGTTATATTTATTAAATTTATATTTTCTTGCATTAAATATAAATATTATTCCGTCCTAACTTGTTTACTCAGAAAATTGTTGTGCTGAATCAATGCATACCAAATAGTTTTATGTAGGTTCTTTAAGATATTTACATTTGAATGTAATATTTATACTATTGAATTAATTGTTCTATTTTAAAAAAAATATATAAATCATTAATCTTATGTTAACTCGAGTGTTCAGTATATATACGTATATCTATCCTGTATAATATTTTACATAGGATTTTCTAAAAATAACGCATACAGATTAATTTGTCCATTACATAACTCAAACGTCAGTTATTGTTGACAACAATCTGGTAATGGCATGTTTGAACAGCTAATGTAC
The DNA here is from genome assembly GCA_025469235.1 of Pemphigus obesinymphae. Lineage (NCBI taxonomy): Eukaryota > Metazoa > Arthropoda > Insecta > Hemiptera > Aphididae > Pemphigus > Pemphigus obesinymphae. Next base: position 16,174 of record JAIPRL010007097.1, read on the forward strand.
AACGTAGTTTGAAATTAGTTCTGCATTGTTAAAATTAACAACCAAAAATTTTTAAAAATAAAATATTACTTTTACAAAAAATGTTTAATCATCCTTAAAAAAAAAAAATGTAGGTATTGAAATATATATAGAGTACACAAATATGTTACTTAAAAACACAATATTTTGTATAAAAGAAGTTCGTGTTTTAAAGTTATGATGGGCAAAAAATGATCAAAAATGATATATGATACTATTCAAACTTTTGAGTAGAAAATGTTATTATACAACCAAGAAAAATCCCACAAATATTTTTGACGACAAAATTAAAATAGAACTATGACTTTTCTCATTAAATTTTTTTTGAGGTAAAATTAAAATTCTACCAGATATTATTCATCTATATTGGTATAAAATGTGTAAAAAGCACTTAATTTTATTGCTTTACGTTTTTATTTTCTGTTCACGCTCTCCACGGATATTTTACCGAGGAAAACTAATATTACAACTAACAAGTTCAATAAGTCAAAACTGAAAAGGGATCGTTTCAATGTTTTCAAACAAAAGCTACAGTATGAATGTAATCCATTAAATATATAAAGTGTTTTTCTTTGTGGTACCCCAATAATTCTCAAACTTATCGTGCAACTGACGCCCTGAAGATTGATTTTATCTGCCATTTTAGCTGCGTATGGCTAAGGATTGAATAAATGATTTTAATTTACTAATTTTAAGACGAAAATATACGGATTTGATGGGAATAAATTTGATTTTTATATTTCACTTAAAGCTTAATAATTAACAATAGTTAACAATTAGGTATATATAGTTAATCGAAAAATAGATTTTTTTGGAACTATAGTATTAAGTTATCTAAGTTTAAGTTAAAATTTAATAAATATCATGTTATGTTTTTAAAACGTTCTTCGATTTATTTAGCTTCAATTATTAAATAATAAATGAAAAAAAATAAATAAACGAATTATTATTATTCAGTTCACACATTATAGGTATATATCATTTATACACATTTTTTTTATATGTAATTGAGAAACGTATTATTTATTTTATCGTGTTCGAAGTGAAACGAAATGAATTTATTATAATAGCGGCGTTCGTTCGTTATTCATAAATAATATATTTTATAATGCACGAGAGATAGGACGTTTAAGCTGTTGTTTTTAGAACCGAGTAGTGTAGTAATTTAGATGATTTATGTGCAATTGCATTATGTTTTTATTATTATTTGTTCAAAAATACAATTTTATTCATAGAAAAATGCGTTTCAAACAACACTATATAGGTAGATACTTATGAATAGTGTGGCATCATTTTTATATTTATATGTGTATCGTTTAAGTATAATATTTTAGATTCTGAGCGGAGTGAAAAATATTTTGGCCTTACAACGATATTTATTATTCTTATTATTATTTTTGTTTTATTTTTCTGAAAATAAATTTTCGGGTTGTAGGAACCAAAGAGGAGTTCAAAGAATTATTTTGATAGAGAATTTGTTCTAGATGGTACTTTCAAGAAGTCGGGTTTTAATTTTCTCAGTGGTTTTTTATACGAATAAAAAATTACCCTATAGATTAAAGTGAAAAATCATTATAAATCGACGAGCCAAGTACATTAATCTTCTATTAAACGCCCGTTGAAAAAAATACTCGTAATATTTGGGTCATTTTTGGTTTTACAACGTATGCAATATTTTCATCGATATATTATAATATACAGGTATTGGGTAAATTATTAGTTGATTTTGACATTGTTGGTGATTTTATTTGTAAATACAAAAACAAATTTATGTGTAATTATCTTAAAAATTAGACGTCAAGAACTTTTGTATATATTTTACTTATGCAACTGAAAAACTGATGAAAATCGTTAAATATTTAAATAGGCATTCATTTTTAATCGCGTACATGTAGTACATAATTTCATATTTGAAGTTTTGATCGTATATTTTATTGTTTGAAATTTGCATTTTATACATTAAGGCATTATTTTTGGACGTTTTTTTTTTTTAAAGAATAAAAATACCGGGTCCTTATAATTATGGCAATACAAACTAAAACTTGACTTTACGCATAAATTATAGATAAAATCTTTGGAAGAGGGAAGAAAATGCATAACGATGAAATTAGAATTTCGAACAGGACAATAAACAACACTATATATGACTTTATATACACATGTAACTATTATATAGGTAGTGTTATCTTTGTGCATACGATAATCCAGATGGGATTATTTTTGAAGCGTTTATCTATAATGCATAGTATTGTGTTCGACGAGTGATGTACGAATACTTTTTTTTATTTGTAATTATTGTCAGTTGATATAATTTTGGATATATATATATTAACGTAGTTCGTGCCAGGAAGAGAGAAAACTAACGGTTCGATAAAAGGGCTGCTTCTCCCCATCCCCCTTTGTTTCTCTCTATCTTGTTACGTTCCCACAACCCGGCTTGTCTGCCATTCTACAGGATATCCTATTGAATTCTGCTGTTCTCACCAAGGTAACCACGTTTGATACCAGTTTCTATACATCCGATACGCACATATATATTATATATATATAATATAAATACAAAGGCAAAACATAAAATGAGCTCTTAATTCCACGTTTCCTTATCGGGTTCTTTGGATTTAATCCAAAATGGATTGAATATTTCTATCGGCGTGTATACGCGTAATAGGTAAATATAATATTAAATCCTTATGCTATCTCTTTAGTGATTTTAGGCAGCTTAAGCGCCGATTAATCGACGACAACAACCACAATAACAAAAAAAAAAAAAAAAAAAAAAAATGCACTGGATTAAATCAGTTTCGAAAATTTTAAAACTCAATTATAAATAAGCAAAAACTGGGACTGAAAATATTAAATAATATCAACGGCGAAAATCGAGGTACAAATTTTTCTTTATCAATGAATACGTTTTTCGTATCGTACATATTTGATTTGTTATTTAAAAACATTTATATTTTTACGTTAGACTGTTATTTTAAACTTTTGTACAAAGTGGGATATTAAATCAAATCAAAAAATAATTCGATGACACCATAAAAAAGTAAAATACCATCTTATGTTAAAAAAAAAAACCACTATTCGTTATATTTATATAATTTAACTTATCTGTTTAAAAGTTAGTATAATCCTTCATAAAATTAATTGATACGTACAGTTATACTAGGTAAAATTCAATATTACGTTTGACGAAAATTGAAAATTGACATTAACACGGATAAAATTAAAAATATACTGAATCGTTGACGGTTTTTCACGTAATATTTTTTTATCGTTTGGTAAATATGTTATATAGTTAACTAAAGTATATGCATATAATACAGAATTATGGTAATTATTATTATAAGCCGAACTTTTGTCAAAATAATGTAAAATAATTCAATATGTATTATAGTATCCATTATGTAACTCAGCTCTTTTTCCTTTGGTCATTGGCCGATTATCCGTAAACACATTTCGTGTATTATCGGAATATTTATTTGAAAAAATGACAAATGCTTACATTTTTGTACAGTAGGTATATTTGCGTACATTTAATTATATATTTATATCAGTTTATTTATTTGTCAGTTCTATAAGTACGTAATTTGGACATAACATAATGTTATCTATATTTGTAGTTCTATGTGTACCTAGCTGATTGCATTATCATTCAATGTGTTTAAAATACAAATAAAAATTCTCCTACGATTATTGACAACAAACTTGAGCTAATTTCATTGATTCGGTATAAGCTGATGATATATTTTATTGTCGTAGTAATTTCAATGAAATACATACTCCACTTGATCTGTTGAACTTTTGATTTGACAATGGTATTTATGAAAAGCCACAAATTATAATACGATTGGAGATTAATATGAAATTTGTACATATAGCCATAATATTGTATATGGAATATCGGTAAAACCAACAATAGGTTTTTTTTCATTAGCTACACAGTAAAGCGTTTTGTATGCCTTATTTATATCGTTTTTTTCGATGTAGTTTTCTTTTTTTAATATGTCTCTGTTTCTCGGACATGCCGTCATCAATATTCATGAGACTCTGGGTCATTCTCCCCTTGTCAACTTAAACGTGGACGGCCTTCACTGCAAACGTATTCATCCGCTCATTGATCTTGTCTAAAACGTTTTTCTCATTTCACCTCCGTCACCTCTTGAAAATATTAAAAAGTATAATGTTTCTATATCTATATGAATGTTTGTAGACGAAAATATGAGTTTACCGTCTCAGTTCCTGGACAAAATACGACTGGACCATTACGTTTTGAAATCAAAAGTTCACCGTCAATATATATAAATTAAAATTTATTGTATTTGTTATTTTTAATTTAATGTTCAGAAAATGTTTGCTCATACACAATATTTTGATATTTATTAGTATTTATGGTGACACGACCGTCGTCACCGTTTGTCCGACTGGAAATGTAGGAAATTTATGCTTGACATTTTATTTCAGCTTTGTTATTTTGAACAGCAGAATAAATTGACCTATATGACTAAATTTAAATACAAGAATATTATCTCTGCCCGATCGTACTATTTAAAAAAATTTTAATTTCAAGAGGAATTACATTTATTTGAATAATTACGATTATAAAATAATTATATTGTAACGACATAGCTACTGACGTCACTGATTCCAGCACGGTTGCCAACCTATGACCCGTTGAATACTATACCGGTGAAGGGGGTCATAGGATTGTTGTAATTAGGTGTTAAACTGACTAAAAAAAATAAACAATAATACGTTTTAGATATATATATATATAAAAAAAAAATCTTTTATTTAAAATTAAATTATAAATCTTGGTGCACAAAACTTGGACGAAAAGAAAATATAAATAATAGACAGATAATATTGTGATTCATATCAAGCGCCTATACAGTACATATAAAATATATATACAATTAACTTCGTAAAGTGCCGCCAGACGGTCGTGAACGTTGATGGACATTTACGACAAATCACTTGCAATCATATCTCCCACCTCTATTTCGGTCTTCTCCCCCCCCCCACCTTTTCCATCGACATAAATTTCCTTTACTAATCTTACCGCCCCAGTCTCTTCTCTCCTTAATGCACGCCCGTCTCAATCCATTGTCCCTTATTTTTTAGACTATCGAAGTTACCACCTCTTATTTACTCTTTCCTTATTTTGTCCACTCTAGTCACGCCAAAATCATTCGCATTGTTAATATTTTCATCTCTGTTATACTCGTTATCTGTGTTCTATCTTCCTATCCGGTGTCCGACATTCTGTTCCGTACATAAATGCAGGTCTCACCACCGTAAAACGAATGTTTTTCGTTCAGGAGATGTGGACCATACACGTGTCGGTGAGCATATAATATAAGAGAAAGAAAAACATTATTTCACAATCACGGGAGGTGGTCAATTTTTAGAGTTATTGGTGCGGAATTATTTACTTGGCCAGCATTTACAGAAATAAATAATAATATAAAATAACGTACAATATTAATGTTGTCACCGAGTTCGCACGGACTTGGAGTGGTGGCCATGCTAAACACCGTACCGTGTCGGTCAATAACAACGATCGTGCGGAGTACCGATATATATATATATATACCTATATAAATAAGTGCACGACGGATGACGTTTTTAAAGAGGTCTAAACGCATTACCTAGGTTAAATTTCGGAAAAAAATTACAGTCGGCTATAAATTATATTCTTATTCATTACATTCGGTAATCGGGTAAATTTCCTTTAATATTAAAATGTTAAAATGCTGTTATAAGAAGGTCGAAGGTAAATTTTTTATATCGCCAATTGGTTGGACAATGACAACAAAACGGTGTTCTCCGAAGTTTAAAACTCGACGGGTATAAAATTATGTTTTAAGTGATTTTTCACTTTTTCTATTATTATAATCTAACAGGCCTTTGTAGTAATGAAATTGAATTTTAAATTGAAATTGAAGAATGAACAGGTATATAAAATTTTTTAACACTACTTTGATGTAAGTGGATATGTTTATTTGACTGATATGGCATTAAATTGAAGTACGTGGGCCCTAAATAGTCAATAAATTATTGATCAAAAGTTTTTTCTGCATATATAACAGGAATATTATATACCCTATTTTTTTTTTTTATCTATTATTAAAAAAAAAAATAAAAACATTATTTTCTTTGATTATACATAATTTATATTTTTTTTATAAAGTGATTTAACTAATAATACGCCCAAATACAAATAATTTTGTCTTGTCGACTCTTTTAAAGTACACTTATTTAAACAGATTCGTGTTATATTGTTTTGATTAATTTGAAGCCGTTTTAAAATACCGTCACTTAGTCTTCCCCATACTAATAAACTATATTGATAGGTCGTTTGATACAAAGCAAAATATATAATACATTTTGTTTGTGTACGTATCAAATTTTCGAGTTTAATACATTTATATGTTATGATAATATGTAGCTTCCCCACTAGATCCACTAGATTATGCAAGTGTAAATTCCATCTTAAGTTTTTATACCTAAATATTAAATTTTTGAAACTTTTTAATACGTTTACATGCTTGTATGTTGCATGTTTTACTATTAGTCCATCTATGTATTGTGAGACTTTGGCTCGTCCAATTTTAATTCTGTAAAAAGCATAAGATTTTTCGACATCTTTTCTAGGTTTTAATCGAGGCATTTTTCGAAATATAAATTTTTGCTTTAGATATACACAAGTAAACAATTTTTAAAATATGGAAATTTTGTTTAATCATACCGAAATCGAAAATTCATATTTTGAAAAACGCCTCGATTAAAACCTAAAAAGATATCAAAAAATATTATGCTTTTTACAGAATTAAAATTGGATCAGCCAAAGTTGCGCAATTTTGTCACAGCGAAAGGTCTAAAAATGAAATTTGACTGACTCGAACCACCTTAATGAGAGTGATACAATATTCATTTCAACAAAATATATTCATAAAATTTTATGTTAAAAGTATGTTTAACAAAAATAAATATACCAACATTTTGATTACTCCTTATAGATGAACAAAACAATTTATAACCATCAATAGTGTAATTACAATGAATCGATGCGTCATACCTGGTTTCAGTTAGCAAAATTAAATCTATTTTTTTTTTATTATTTATATAATTTTCCAAAAATAAAATTAGTTAATTTAAATTTGAGTTAAAACTTCTAATACATAATTATTATTATTATAATTTTTAATATTAAAATATTCAGAAAAATATTCAAAGTAATTGGTCTTACAGCTAAGATAATTTCTTATGTTTAAACAGTTTTCTATTTAAATTAAGCAATAAAGTATAATTAAAAATATCTAATAAATAATGATGATAAGTTAAGTAAGTTTAGATAAAGCGTACTCAATAGTTAATTACACTTAAAATGGCTTTTGTACATTCATTTTTTTTTAATAAACAACTTTGAGTCCTTAAACTAAACGAATTTAAAGCCCACTTCACGAGCAAATACTCTAGCTTTAAAAAATAAATTTCTATCAAATTTATTGAACTATCATTTATATAAATCTTATCATCACTCCAATTCGCATTCACAGATTTACCCATTAATTTTGATTTTCTTACACTTTCCATCATAATTCTTTTATTCTGGTTTGTCTGTACTTTTGCCATTATTATGTCTCAGTTAAATGTGTGATTAATTACTATTGTATTTGTTTGTTAAGCAATTTTTTTCATTTTTCGAAAAGAGGTTTCCTTTAACGCGGCATACGCAAAATGCAAAAAATCCATCAAACGTGGAAACAATTTAAATTATCAACCTTAAATTTAGCATCGTTACAGACGAGATGCAACAAATTATCACTTTATAATTAATAGAATGTGAATTGAATAAATGTTAATTGATAAATATTATACGGAACAATATAAAATTAGATTATGAGCCGACTAATAAAATTTAAATCACAAAGGAAACGTACAGATAGACTACTAACGTCGATATACGTCCATACTCATCAAATACTAATATTGCGTAATGAACGTTTTATTTAAATATTTTTCAATCATGAGATTTTCATTTTTCTAAAAATATTATTTTAATTGCCTATACAAAACCCCTTAAAAAGTGGGTGTGAGGCGTCCTCATAACAGTGTACACGGAGTGCCGTGGTCGGGCGTTAACATAAAAACAGTCTTCCATACGGTATTAACGTTGGATGTGTAACGTATAACATATGATTTATTTATTTTAATTAATTAATTAATCTAATATAACGGTCAATATGATTTTCATTGGTTTTAGGATATATGGCCCACGTTAATAACGGTTGTTATATTTTAATATAAAAAACTATATATTATTTTTACTTAACTATATTATTGGGGAAACGTTTCTAGTATGATATACATATAACCTGATTTTTCATAATTTCTATCATACTTTTTACTAATATGATTCTCGATGGTGCCAAATGTGTGGGAAAAATAATGTGACGAAAAAATTGCGATAAATTCGATAAACAAAATTTTATGCAAATAGTTTGTACCAAAATAAATATAAGTATATATTTACATATATATTAAATTTTATATGTAGTCGCCGGATAAGAG
>JAIPRL010007098.1:0-24764 GCA_025469235.1 Pemphigus obesinymphae
ATTTTCGGAATATTCGTAATGTGTAAATGTAATACTTTTATAACAATATGTATGCCTACTGCTATAGAACAAATGCTATCTAGACATAGGTAACGACAAACACTCTTAATATATATTATTTTATTTTACTTTTTTAACGCTTTTATACACAATGTTAATAATCAACAAGTTTATATTTTTTTGTATATTATAAATTTGTATTTTTTTATATTTTTGGACCTAATATTATTGAATTCATAACGAAAAAGTTTATTAAATACTTTGATTTATTCTAAAACTAACTAAATTTTAAATGTTATTAGACATTGAAAACCAGAAAAACGCAGATTCGTCAAAATCAATTTCATATTATTAGTGGTAATTTATTTATATTCATCAATATTTTAAATTATAAACGGTTAACACTTATTAATATTTATTTATGTATTTTTGCTCAGTTATTGTTTTACCGTTTTCATTAGGTACCTGATGACAATTTGTTATTATTAATGATAACATTGCCTTTTCTTTGTGCACAATAGGTACCTAGGTACTATTTTATTTATCAACAAATAAAAATAAATAACGCTTTATTGAATTATTACATACAAACTTAAACGACGTAATATAAATTAAAATATAATTCTGTTTAGTTTATGTTGAGTTAATTAATTAAGTGATATTGTGGAGACGCAAAATATTCTCCGGGGTGGAGATAGCATAATGTCGTGATACCTGATAAGAAAATAGTATAAGATAAGAGGGCTCCCGTGGCGGGGATGAGCCGCGGGAACGCGTGAACTGAACGTTTTCAGAATAATCTCCGGGTTTCGTTATTACGCGGACGGCATTCGAAATCCGACAACGGGTATACGTGCCGGGCGCACACACTATAAAAAAAAAAATACCTATACGTTTTTATCACGTGAACGGTTTACCGATAAACGCGACCGCGTCCATGTCACGCGTGTAAAATAATATACGTACAGTATATTATATTATATTATATTGTCCTATGACGTGAGTACATTATGCGTGTGTACATTATCAGGTGTATCATATACACACCTATTTTCGAAAGCGTTCGCGTCTAGCATAGCATACAAGTTAAAACGGGCTAAATATTGTATAAATTATATTGTATACCCGTTGTCGTCGCTGCGATAATCGTTAAAAACACGGACCGAGCGTTTATTTTTTTCCTTCTCATTTCGGCACTTCACGACCGGTCTCCGAATGGCCAACGGTGTATATAATAGGTAGTACGCGCGTCTGCTGGCGTTTCGCGGATAACGTTGACCAGTGCGGTTGTTCCAAACGTCATTTTTCCGCTCATTTATACCAACTTATGCCTATATGTGAAAGGGAACAGGGGTTAGGTTTCCAGTTCGTATTATCCAGCATGTATATAATATATATATTATACAAGGCTGGGCAAGTTAACGATATTTTTTTAACTCGTCACGTTAAGTTAATTGAAAATAATATAAGCTAAGTTAAGTTAAAAATAGGAAAAAAAAGTCGGCATACCTATTATATCGTAAATAGGTAAAAAAAAAAAAGGATGTATTTATTCTTTACGCTCAAAAAACGTTTCTTCTGCCTGAAAAAGTGTATGCATGTAAAAATAAAAATACAACACGTCATTTTAAAACTCATGCATAAATAAGAAATCAGAAAATAACTTCTAACTGACAAGATATTATTGTTTGATTCACACTAATATAGTACCTACTATACTTCAATATATTTTCTATACTGGATGGACATAAATACCAACCTCCGTGTAGTTAAAAAGACCGAGCTCAGCCCAATATTCCGTGGCGTGTGCGTGAGTGGTACATCGATTCTTAACGATTACGTGCATGCTATTTCTAAGTATCTACTAAAATTGCGTATAAGTACCCAAAAGTAAAATCCCATTCAAAATTTGCATTGTTCTTCGGGCAAAATTGAACTTAATTTAGATACTTTTGTATAAGTTAACTTGAAGTTAACACGTTAATTTTAATAAAAAAAAGTAACTTATTAAGTTAAAAGTTAATCTGAAAAAAAAGTTAGGCGTTAAGTAACTTAATTAAACTTAACTTAATTTTAACTTTTAATTCGTTAATGCCCATAGCCTTGCCTATATAGTTACAATAAAATTCGTAAATATTAATGAAAGGTAATGAATAATGATGTTAGCTGCGGTAATTCAATAAAACAAAATTCTTAGAATAATAAATTCAGTGATTAATACAACTCCGTCGTAAAAATTGACCTAAAAGGTATAGACCGAGATAATTATATATACCATATATATATATGTAGACTATAATTTACGATTTTGTAATATTATTAAGAATAAATCGGCAGAAAAGAGGGGTTAGGGAGTCGGGACGAACCGTCACCCAGGAAATAAGTCGGCAAAGTGAAATCCAGAAAATAGTTTATGAATTTTTTTTTTGCTTATTTACGTTTGTCCGTATATGTAGTCGGAAAACTATATATAGTAGTAGTTGGCACAAAAAAAAATTCATGACTTTTTGACCTATTCAATTTTTTGAGATAATAAATCGACTACCCCCCACAAGTATTTTTTGCGCTGGTACTGGGTGTATAGTATATAAAATACTATACACTGTTTAGGTTAATTTTAGATTAACCTATAAATAATTAATTATATTAATTCGTGAGATAAATAATAATAATAATATAGGTGTTTACTATTTAATATTATATAAAATATAAAATAATAAATAGATCACCACACATATTCTTCATCAACAATCGCTGTCTTTTCCGCAAAAGTCGATTACACGGTGCGTGTAAAATTATATAAATGTATGCCGTTACACGTATACGATATAATGTAATTTCTATATCTGATCACATTTTGTCTACAACATTTTAACATTGAGTTTCCCGTATTGTCTGTCATCTATAGTATTTGGTACTAGTGTATTATAAATTAAACAAAAAAACAATCTATTTCTGGATCCTAATGCCACGAATATTGATATACGATTTACGAATTATTTATATTTTCAGGTTGACGGACACTTTGTACGGTTACGTTAAAAAAATGAACACTGTCCAAGTTTGTATATGTTTGTAGGTGAAATTTTTATGGTGGACAGTTTGTACTATTCCAGGTAGTAACAAAAATTTCCAGGCAGACAATTTGTTGTATAATAAATTCAGTGTTGGGTAGTAACGTAACGGACGTTACTCGTTACTTTTTCGAGTAACGTTATAGTAACTTTGTTGTTTAATTTTTGTAGTAACGTAAAAGTAACTACGTTAGTCATCTGTAAGTAACTTTGTAAAATAACGCGTTACATATCTATAAATATAAAAAATAAAAATCATTCTAATAAATTCGTCTAAAATGATCGATGGCCCATGACATCAGCAAAAAGTAGATATTTTAACGATTGTAGAATTTTATATAATAAGTTGGAGTAGTCATGATATTGAATTTTACAAATTCAACTAAAGATTATCAGAAAACAATCAAGATATATTTGAAATTGTATTTTATTATTTTCATTTTTACATATTTAAAAATGTTGAAAGTAACGTCATTGTAACTAGTTACTTTTGAATTGAAAAAGTAATGTAACGCTATTACTTTAGTATTTAGGTAACGAAAAAGTAATCTAGTTACCTTTTAATTTTGTTACTAGTAACGCAACTTAGTTACTTTTTAAAAGTAACTTACCCAACACTGAATAAATTATAATTTATAGCAACATAAAGTTATACGTTTAGCTTACATATAAATACAAATAGGTACATATAATATATATATACGATTATATACAGACAAATCAGTCCTATATAAAATAGGTATACGTTCCATAATATTATTTTCCGATACATACAATTTTTTCATTATTTTCTGTAGTTTTCCCAACTGAGAGAATCAAAAATTGACTTTTAAAAATACCAACTGCATTAAATTTCCTACTATCAGAAAGATTTTTAGATTCTACTCGACTCATCCTATACAAAAAAGTGTATAGGTACGTGTATATACATAAGAAAAGTCAAATTTTAAAGTTTTTGTAAAAATGATTGAAAATTGATCAAAAAGTTTCGAAATTTTACCACATCAATATAGTAAATATTTGGTAAATACATTTTATGTTTCAGATATTATAATTTTCTAATTTATAACGATTTTTGACATTATTGATCATGCTATCAAATTACTGATCAAATCCAAAATTCACCTCTTTAAAATACCAAAATATATAATACACCTGGAGTACGAATTTCATGTCAAAGGGGTACACATATGAAAGATTTATCAATAATGGTAGACGTACAGTAACTACGGAAAAAATAATAAATGCAAAGAATTATAATAATGTTTTAACTCGTAAACGACGATGACGACAATAATATTGTAATTCTAACCATCGGTTGATGGATTGCACAGTATGTGAACTTTGGAACAAACTTTGTCGCCCGACTATTACTACCTAGAAATCGAATTTAAAAGAAAACTACTTATTCATTTACGGATAGATATTAGAAACAGTGATGTAGCCGTAAATAAATTAGTGGGTAACATACGCCTGTTTCAGGCACGTATAACTAGGATTATTTTCATAGGTGATCAAAAAAACTAAGAGACGTAATTTTCCTCAAAAAAATTATTTCTATAACGAGATGTATAAGCAAAAAGGCTTAAAAGAATTGAGCAGACCAACTCATGCCACTGACTTTTCTAAGGGGACTCGTGCCCGTCCGATATTAAATTAAGCTAATCATGAGAGGGAGTAGGAGTTGGGAATCAGCCACCAAGTTTAAGCCTTGTACTGCCCGAATCCTCATTTTATTTTTATTCAAATATCACAACTAAATATTTATATATACATACCTACAAAGGTATACTAGGGTTTATTCTAGGGATTTTTTTAAACAATGAATTTCATATCTTCCTTTCATTAAACACGTATTTATACCAACAATTCTAGTAGGATCTAGTGTTTACCCATTTTCCGGCAACGAATTGTATCAAGTTGGTAGCAAGGACACCCACAGAAATATCAACCGGGAGAGGCAGGGCCGTACCGAGAAGGGGTGTCTTACCCCTCCCCACTCAACTTCGGAAAGAAGTCGGAAAATAGTAGAAAAAGTCGATGGGTTTTTTTTCTTTTACTTATTCACGTTTTGAATGAAGTATTTTGGAATTTTGTCGAAAAATTATGCAGCAACGAAGTATTTTTCGGAATTTTAAGCCAACAAAGTATAACTTGTGAGGATTTTAATCGGAAAAATGGAAAAAAGTTGATTACCTTATTTTTTACTTATTTTAAATTTTTGAAGAGATTATTTTTTTCACATTTTTACCCCCCCCCCCCATCTTTCTTCGGGACGACCCTGGGGTGGGACATAATACTTATAAGTTATATATATGTATGTATATTTATATAAATCATAAGAAATAAAATACACAACATAGTTTATTGTGTATAATATGTAAACCTGTCTTTTCAAATACCTACCACTATACTTTTATAACATGTTCACAATTTTGAAATCGCATTTGTCAAGAATTATTTAAGGAGGCCGATAAATCGTGATAATAGATCGTACAATATTTCAAACAATTATTATTTAGTACTTACATAAATAATAATTTTTTATTGAAAAAAAAAACACTTTTAAAAATATTTATTAAAATACACCCTATACAAACATTGGCTCAAATAGCTGAGGGGGCCATGGCCCCTTCCACCTTCCCTTGGTTGGTAGATACTTTAGAGAAGTCATTTTTAGAATTTCTCAAAAATGTATTAACGCGTAAGATAAAAACTGCCGAAAAAGTAGGTACATAATAACGGTAAATTTTGCAAATTCTAGATTTGTTATTTTTTCGTAGTTCCGAAGATAATGGTTCTAGGGACTAGCAGTTTTCACCAAAAATGGTATGTAAATTTAACGTAAGCTTATATTATTAATTGTGGGCTGTATTCGAATTTTGTTGAAAAAAATGTATCAAAATACTTTATATTTGTATAAGTTTATATTTTTTTATAGGTACCTACTACCTACTAATTAGCTTTTATATTGATTTATTTAGGTATATTTTTCAAAAATATTACCTCAATTTTGGAGTTTTTATAGCAATTTTAAATTTTGAAATATATGTATTTCATACCGAGATTCATTCAGAATCGTTCTATCGATAGCCATTTTTTTATTCTATTTTATAACAATAGTATATTAGATATATATTAATAAATAATAATATAATTTTAATATATCACATCAAATAATCAAATGGCAAAAACATGTTTTGATTGTGCTAAAAAAGATATTTTACACTATTTTTATTTTATAAACATTTTCAAAACTTAATTTGGTTAAACATTATTTTCAAAATGTAGCAGTTTAATACAAGTCCCGATTTATAAGTTCGGATTTACGAATTTGTTTTAGGTACCTATACACATATATTAAAAAATTAGTAGTGGGTACACTCAGTTTACCCGCGTGTACCTATCCTCCACTACATCATTGATTAGGAAAGAATATTATAATATTTTTAGTATCTATTGCCATTTACAAGTATACGGAGTTGGTAGATATAACTTTTTCATCATATATCTTTATTAAAAATAAATACAGAAATAAGCTAATGCAGCTTCAGATTTAAAATTATACCTTTCATCATTTAAACCTGATTTTAAAAATCTGTGCCTTGAAGAACAAGAATCTCACTGAATATTTTTTTAGATCGATTCATTTTTATATAAATATTTTTCGTTTTTAATACAAATTATTAAATATATACTTCATAATTTTGACTATGTTGTTTTTTATTTATACATTTTATGAGCAGTAATATGGAAACAAAATTAAAAGTTATATGAGGAGGGGTACTATCTAACAATAAATATTGGGATACTCAAGTAGGTATTAAAAGGTTGGAAACCGCTGAGTTAAGTAACGCACGGTTAACCATGTATTGAATTTTTTAGACTTAAATCCCAAAATTACCTATTTTAGGGCTTAAAAAACTCAAAATCAACAATTATTGTTATATAGAGCTCAAAGTTAAAAAAAAAAAAAACTAAAAATCTTCTTGCTCAGAATCGAATACAATTTTCGATAAATGTAATTTGTCAAATATCTATATTGAAAAATAAACATAATATTATCTACAATATTGCACTATATTATTTGAATTAAATAGATTATTTTTTAAATGAAATAGGTATATTTATCGAAATTTAAATGCCCGCAGTGATCTGAGCATGCCACCTGAAATAGGCAATTAATTATATATTTCTTTCCATTAAAAGTAAAAAAAAAATGTATAGGGAAAATATAGGTAAAACTAAATTACAATAAATATATTGGTAGAACTGAATATTCAAATGTATGTATACATGTGCTAGAAAATGTCATATTGTGAAAAATCTAGAACGCTAATAGTATGTAACCTAAAAGAACTTCCCGGACGCAACTATATATTTATAATACTAGAGTAAAAATGTTTTTTTTAACGTTCGTCGAAACTTTTAAACGGTCGAGACGGGCGGAATCCACGATTTGTGGGTCCACGACGTACATGTAGTGACTACAATTATTATATTTTAAAATATGGACCTATAATGAAACGTAAAAAATTATCTTGAATACATTTTGACGGTACAAAATGTTCACGTTAAAAAATCACAACAATATTTCCACTGTGAAAAGTGTCGTCCGACTGCAAATAAAACAATAGACGGTAAAAAATGTCCATTTCCAATATTGCTTAGGTATGGTTAGTGTTTGGCGAGTTAATTTCACATCGGTTGTGCTGGTTCGTGTCTGGTGGAGTACTAACCGGTTCGATCAATGAAGTGTGGCGGTGAGCATCTACTTTAATACATATTACCTATACGGTTACCCACGGAAGTGTGCAGAATCACCGATCCCGACCAATCGTGCGGAGATCAAGTAAGTAAGTAAGATAAGTAATGTTTATTGTTTAGTAAATAAGATGATATTATTGTCATTCTGTAAACGTATTCTATCAATTTTTGTATTGTGTCTCCGATCGGTTCACACGCGACCCAACACACAGGTTGATGTGAGTGTGGTTACTTGTTTACTTCTTGCTTTTCGGCGTCAGACGCCGCAACCCGTTATACATTTCTGTACATAGAAATGTCTCCCCCCCTAACCCTTCAGGCGGAAGTGAACGGTACATTGGGATGCCTAATGTATGAAATTCCGGCGAAAGAATAGGGTGTACTAGGTTGTCTACCTACGGTGAAATTCCGGCGAAAACAAAATTATCGGAAAATTTCAATTGTAACAATTTTTCATTCTTTAACATCTTAGTATACAGTTAGATAGGAAGAATGGAAAGCATTTGAATGAAAATCGATTTTTTTTTTTTATTTAAATTTTTTTCTTATTTTATGATATATATTTTAAAATCGTTTTAGCCTATTAAGACCATGAAAATATATTTTACTAACATATTTATATTTCAAACTTTACCTATTATTTGTGTTTTGGGAAAAAAATTAATAAGCACGACTATTTTCTTATTCAAATATACCCCAGTCCCCAGTGAATGTGTATAGAGCACATTTGAATAGTTTTTAATAGAATAGCATATTGATTGGGTAAGGGGAAAGGAGCCCGTTTGAATGCAAATCAAATTTTTATTTTAATGGTCTATTTAAAATATTTTTTAATTTCTATGAAGTCTACTGTTCTTTTTTATATAATTTCTCACTATTATATACAAATATAATTCAATTATCTATAGTTCAAGTGTACCAACTACTAGAAAATTCGTACTGTATCTTATTAGAAAGAACATAACATTTAGCAGAGGTCCTAAATGGACAATTTATGAGCAAAAAGCAAAAATAAAAAAGGTTATGGCGCCCTATTTTTAATGCCATTTTAATATTGCCCCTATTGTCCTCCTCAAGTATCCGCCCTTCACATTTAGAAGGTATATATATAATAATTGTAAATACTTAGGACTAGACTTTTATTTGGCATTCGACTATATATGGTAAAATAAGGTTCCGAAAGGTACAAAGTTACTGTTTATTTTTTTCTTTTTGCTACCAAAATTATGATATTAAAAAACTGAACAAAACATATGTGATAACATTTAACAGTGTATTTAATTTAATATATTTTTTTTATAAATATTGTACCATTATTATACATCTTAATAACAAAATTCAAATGTACCCTACGTTCAAATTTATCCTTAAAACATTTTCAATTTTTGTTTATTGTTTTTCAACAAATTCAGTATTAGGTTCGTTTTATTTGGATCGATATAGGTACTATTTTGTGTTTGAATATCTCCAATTATGAGTAAGATTTTCTCATAGTTCCGTTCGGTTCGGTTTGCTAAATCAAACAGTTCGTAATATCACAAAATATTATACACCTATAATAACAACATTACCTAATATAAATTGCTGAAATATTTGTTTACCTTTTCCACAAAGTAATGAAATTGCTTTGGATGATATTTTTTATTATTATTTTTGTCTTTATGTTAATTAGTTACTTTTTTTGTTTAATTAAACTAAAATATTTTAAATAAATTAAAATCTCTTAAGTGACATTCAAAATTAAAAAATTAAGAAAACCTCCTGTGAACATTTTTTTTGTATAAAACCTTGAATACCTATATTTTTGAATAATGCATTCATTACAATACAACTTTATTTTAACAATACAATTTTAATTTATGAACACTCACATGATAAATTTTTATTTTTAGAAATGATGATTAATTAATTAGTACCTAATGTCATTAATTATATATTACTATAGATTGGCCATCCGTATATAAGTTGTACGCGTGTCGAGTGGCGGATACTCCCTTTAAGCGCTGTGTTCTGTTGTTAGTTACGTCGGATGGCATAGAGTACGCCAGTAGAAAATTTTTATATTCGTATATTCTTCTGTTTTATTATTATTTTTATACTGTTAACGCTTCATATGTTTTGATTAATTTTAATTATACCTACTCATTAAACGAATTCGCTGTGTCAAACCTCTAAGTTACCATCGAAGTAAGTCATATTTTAAGTTTTAGGTACCTAGGTATGAAATACCTTTATTTTGAAATAATTAATTTACATTATTGTATTATAATAAATTTATAAAACCATTTCACATCCATACATTATATGACAAATATATTTTATTATGTACTTTATTATTTACCTACCTACCTACTAAAAACTGTTTTTATCAGATAATAGGCAAGTGACAACATACTCATTGATGACAATTTATTGTGAGTATATTATAATATCAGATATAATAGAATAAAAACATTTAATAGTTGAGATATTTAGCTCTCAACATAGGATGTTAATTTGGCTGTATACATCAATGGTATAATATATTATACTTAGGTACATCAAGTGTTTAATTTTTCAATTTATCATTGATAGGTAATTTATTCTTCCAAGGACTATATAAGTATTAATATATTTCTTGGAGAAATATATTTCGGTTATACTATGGGTATATCCGATAGTTTAAATATAAGCCAATATCTACCATTGGTTCATTGCCGATTCCCATCATAGATAAATAACCTAGAAGATTCCCATCTCTAGTAGGTATATATTATGCATTTATGCATTCCAAGTATAAAATTTAAATAAATTATTGATATATAAAATTGTCAAATTATAAATACGCTCAGGTTGAGTACAGAGATACTAATATTTAAAAAGACTACCTTTCAATATTCATTGTATCAAAAATACAAGTACAGATTTATTTATTTAATTAATTTACAGGAATTGCAAAATATAACTGTAACTAATTTTTATCAGTTACATAATGTTTACCAAATCTAGTACGAACATATTATATCATATATCCTATCTATAGAGAAAATATAGTATTACACTATTATCTAAAAGGTTAACTGGTGTATCTTGTAGGCATACACAACAAAAAAAGAACTACTTGAATATAGTTTCAACCGATAATATATTACCATTGTAGAGATTCAAGTACCCTAATTTTGGATTGAACTGAGGTCAAGCTGAAATTCCTACCAAGCTGGATCAGATTGAGAATCAAAGTTTTTTTAAACATCCTTATCAGGTATTTTATAGCCTTTCTTCTTTAATGTCCCTACAAGTAACTTTCTTTTAGCTTTAGTTTTCATTGGTCCTTTAATTTGATAAATTGCTTTATAGAATTTTTGGGAATAGAATTTTAAACTTTTTTGTATTTCGTCAATGATGGCCTGTAATTTTGTGTATGAATTTATCATTGTTATGATATGTTGTTAAAATGAAAAGTTAATATTGCTTCAGTTGTAAACTCAAATATCAATATTATTTAAAATATTAATAACTTTTAAATTAATTTAACAATAATAGCCTACATTTTAACCTAAATTGTAATTTTACTTCTTAAAGGATTATAAAAATAAAATGAAACAAGAAGATAAGATAGATACCATTACTATCAACAAAATTATCAAATAATTTAATAATGATTCACAATAAAAAGGATATTATATTTATAAATGTACCTCACACTCCTTCTTATGTTCAATAAATTGTATTATATATAGCTAAAATATAGGTTGTTTGTTTTAAGTTTTTCAAAATTAAGAGAAAATGTATTCTGCCATCATACACATAATACACATTTTATACTTTGACCAAGGTTGGGCAAGTTAACAAATTTTTTCAACTAGTTAAATTAAGTTAAGTTAAAAGCTACTAATATATTTTTTTATTAACTTTATAAGTTAAAAGTTAAACTTGAAAAAAAAAGTAACTGAACTTAGTTAAGAATTAAAATTTTCTAATTAACAATAAAAAAATTGTAAAATACCTCTCAGCAGTTGGTTACTTAAATTTTTGTATTCATATTAATATTAAGAGGACGTCACACCAACAACTTTTCAATGAAAAACTGGCATTATCATTTTTCATTTTTATCACTTATACATGTTAGAAATACGAAACAAAAAACAAATTATAACTAACAACATTATCTAGTGACTGATAGAGCCAATTTTTGATATATGCATTTTTACATATTTTATGAGCTGTTAAAATATCGGTTTTTACATTTTTTTAACAGCTTATAAAATGTGTAAAAATGTACATATCAAAAATCAGCTCCATCAGTCGCTAGATATTTTTATTTTTTATTACATCTTTCTACAATATTCTCAAGTTGATAAGAATAAAAAATTAATAAATGTGTTTTTTAATAAGTATCGTGATTACACGACAAATAAAAATAGTACCAACACAGGTCAATTTTAAAATTTACTTAAATATTTTGAATTTTTTTTGCCTTTCATTTTTCTTAAAGTTTAATAAAAATTGCCTATACACAATCCCTTAAAAATCAGTTGTGTGGCATAATAAATATGTGATTCTTAATATGAAACAGATAATATATTTTCAATATTGGATAGATAGAAAAATATAGATTGACATGAAAATATCGCCAGTTTCAATGCGAAAACTAAACTGTCTGTGTCACATGAGTTAATAAAAGAAACATTTAGTACAATTTAACTCATGTCTTTGTGTATCCCAATTTAACATTGGTTTATCATGATTGTGAATTTCCCAATACAATAATATTACATCTCATCTAATATATTATAAAAATAATGCAAAGATAATAGGAGCATTGTAATAGAGAATCATGGTAATACCAGAGACCAGGGACGAGCCAAAGACATAATTCTAGGAGGGGGGCCCAAGATTTGTCTCCAAAAATAGGCAAAAAAAAAATCATAAACTTTAAAAGTAATTTGAAATAAAAGTAACTTATTTCAAATTAACTTAATTTTAACTTTTAACTCGTTAATGCACCAGCCTTGCATTGTATCATATTCAAAATTGTTTATATAATTATATTTTAGCACAATAACTAAACTTTTTAAATGTTAAATCATCTTAATTATAAAGAAAAAGTGTTTAGTACCTAATAAAATCAAAAGTGACTCATTTAGTTAATTTTTTTTTTCATTTAAAATGAAATGAAAATATTACCACTATTTGAACAAAGTATATTTTGTAGTTTGAGTACACATAAAACTATATAATATTATTTTGTTTTCCTAATAAAACGTGAAATGGTAGGTCAAGATTTCTAAGCTGATGACACTCAATTAAAAAATAATAAAAATGACCTAAGTACCTAAGAATAAAATAATATTATGTAGGTCATTAGATATAGGTAGCAAATTAATAATTATATCTTTGTACATATTTTTTTTATTTATGTATTTAGTTTGGATATTGAAAATACTCAAATAAATAATAAAATTTGTTATTAATGAAAGTTTAATTTATAAGATTTGAAATTTGATTAATTAGTATTAAGCTAAGTTAAATCATGAAATATATTTTACACATTATAAAGATTTTGAAGACATAAAATACTAGTTTAATACTAAGTATTATACCTAATATTTAAAATACATTTGATTTGAGCAACAAAAATATGAAATTATAATACTTACAATTTATAGAGAATTATAGAATTTGCACATTCAAATAATTTTTAACATAGAAACATGATATACCTACAATTCTAAACTTTGTTCAGTCTTCATCAGTAACCGGACATTGCCCTGTGGGTCGCCAACCAAACATTCATCCGTCATATCAATGAATAATCCAGTCTCAACCACTCCTGAAAATATATTAATTCCAAATAAGGTAGTATACACAAATAAAAATTTTATAAAATACCTGGGATTAGTTTTAAGTAATAGTGCACAGAAGACCAACAATATTTTGCATCAGGAAACACCCAATCTAATAAGAAGTTTCCATTATCTGTTACCAAAGGTCCCTTAATAAAATAAATACATTTGAAATATTTGTATAATATTGATTATTTGTTCTCCTGCTTACTGCTTTATCAGTAGACATTCTTAAAATAGCTTCACCTCCATATTTTGCTTCAATTTTTTGCTGAATTGGCTTATATGACATAGGAATAACTTCGATAGGTACACCTTTCTTCCACTTCTGACCTAAATGACTTGCTTCTTTACTTTGAGTAAAATGTATACAAACAGTTAAGAAAAAAGTTAATAGGTTGGCACTATTTTTTTTCTCAATATACTCACGCTCCATCAGCAACGATTATCAATTTTTCAGAACATGAGGCTACAATCTTTTCTTGTGTCAAACATCCTCCACCGCCTTTAATACATGATAACGTGCCAGTTTCAATTTCATCTGCTCCATCAATTGTACAATCTAACTGAATCATTTGTATAAAATTAAATTTTTAGCACTCACTATAATATGTTTTTAAATTACTTTAGGATGAGTGTCTAAATTTCCTAATGGCAAATCATAATCGATAATTAGCTGACGTGCTTGATAAGACGTTGGCACACAAACGACAGTCAAATTCTCATTTTTTACTCTTTCCGCTATACATTAAAATATGGCTAGACATATCAAAAACAATCTACTCCAGTGTCAAATTATACCTTACCCAATCTTTGAATACTATACACGATTGTTGAACCACTACCAATGCCCAGTTTCATGCCGTTCTAGAATATTTAATTTCAACATCAGAATAAACGGTTTTAAAAATATATATATATATATATTACTTTGACATGTTTGTCGATGGCTTGGTGGGCTGCACACATTTTGGATACATCCACATTACCAGGACCGTCTTTGCGTCCAATGGTAAAGTTTACTCCACTCATTTTTAAAATCTTGTTAGATCTTTGCAATTTACTTACAATAATTGGATTCAGATGTACTTTCAATGGCATTAATAACACAGGGAAACGTGTTGACGGTTGTACTTGGATAGGTATTTCGAACTGGAAATTTAAAACTCGAATAATTATAAATTATTAAAAATTTTCAAGTTGTAATATTATTGTTATTCTTGATAACTGATAAGAAATGATAACAATCGATTGTAGATTATGCCGACTAGTTCGCGTTCTTCACTTTACAAGGTTCGGTATTTCTTAGTTTCACTTAGGAACATTAAGTCTTTGATTGATGTTCGGATGACGATTTATGGGTATAAAATTATTTAAATATTAACGTACCTATTTAATCGTTTAAAACAAAAAAAAAGGAAAGTGCATACTTACCTATCCATTTACCTATAAGCTTTATTTTTATCAAAATTATACGATTTACTTTGTTCAACGATAGTTTTCGAAACACAATTATTAAACATCACAATAAATTGTTATTATCTTCAATGTCTACGATAATTTGGTAACCAAGAATTCGAGTTTAATCGATATAATTATTATATAAAATGAATGTAATTGTTAGTGGGGGGGATATAGTGCAAGGTGCCCATAATAGTACAGAGTGATTGTAAAATAATATGATTACAATATTACATCATTTAACGTAAACAAATTAAATATTATAAATCTTATGATTATTCGAACGTATTTAAAATGTGTAATAAAATTAATAATTAATAATATTCTTTTCATCAGTAAACGTTTAATTCGTTTTATTGATAAGTTTGATAAAAAAAATGTACATTTATATATAATTTGCACTATAATAAAAATAAATGTATGTATTGATCATTATGTGTAGCATGACATTGTCTTATCACCTTGACCAATACTCAGAAAACAGACCAATGGCTTTCGTTTCACAATGATCACTGTTAATTTAAATATGTACCTACTTATATATAAAAAAAATACACGATACGATTTTAAATCGATAATAATTATACACTACATATAATAGTATAATACATATTATCAAAAAACACAAAATCATTATATGTCAAAAGACATAATACTATTAATTCTTAAAATATTGATAGGTATACAAAATACAAGTCTTATTTTCAAATGTTTTAGTCAGATGCCAATTATGATATTCATAAATATAAACAATATAACTAAGTACTTAGGTACTTATTTAATAGTATGAGCATGGCTAAATATGTGATAAATAATATAATATAATACCTATATAATAAATTAGAATAATACCTATGCTTCTTTAATTTGGTATACAGATAGTATTCTTTAAACTCAAAGTTTATTTTCTGTTCAAAATAAATTCTCAAGATTATTATGATATATGATAATATGTTATCAAAGACTTTATCATTCCGGATATTATCGCATATAAGTAGTTTTTTAGGATTATATTATTAAAAAAAAAAATACATTTAATTAGGTACCTATTGAACTTTATTTTTATTTAAATTACTCAATAATTACATTGATTGTCTTGAACTTATTGAACGTTTAAATTTTAAAATTAATACTTTCAATTCTAGAAACAAATTTAAATTTAATTCTATATTTGCTTCTAGTACATAGGTACCTATATGATAAAGAATACATTTTCCTGCAATAAACTTATATCCATTGGTGATTTTTCGTGTATTATTGGTTTATTTAATACATCACTTACAGAGTTATTAAATTCATTATTTATATAAATTAAATATGTTTACTCGTGTTGTAACTTCTATTTTAGTTCATTTTAATAATATTTAAACACAGAATAAAATATATTATTATATTCTGCGATATAATTATATATATATTTGTTGTATTAATTTAAACTATAATAATTATATTTTATTTTTTTACGTATCCGATATCATAACTGTCACATTATAATATGTCGTTGTATACGACATATTGTATTATATAGTGTAAATTTATATGCATTTCCATAATAAAGAATATGAATATTATTATTATCTCTTTTATCCTCTACATTTGTTAGTTAAATTTATTAATTAAATATCCAATAAAGTATTTTAGAGTACCTATATAAAATAATTTAAAATTATAATAAAGTAAGTAGGTAACTGTGATGAGTGAAAAAAACAATTTCATTTTAAAGGGAGTTATTTGAATGGTTCAATATTAATTAATTATTAAAATTTTAAAAAGAAACAACGATTTTAACTTAAGTTTTTAACCATAATAGTAACTGTTATTTATAAATCATAGATGTACGTAGCAACTGAAGGACTAGTAGACCTAAGCCCAGACATAAACAATAATATTTTTGTCCCTTAAGGAAGAGCAATCTAATTAACTGATATGTATGTGTTTTACACCGAAGAACTGCAGTAATAAAAAAAAACTCCTCAAGTTAAGCAACTACACGTGCACCAGAGAGTGTATACTGGCATTGATTAATTTTATGTGTTATATGTAATGATACTGGATTGCAGTTACAAAACCAAATTGAAACCCTGGGCTACCGGTGACCTAACATACAACAATAAACGTGTTGTGTTGTCAAAAAAAAAAAAAAAAAATTAAAAAAATTACATTAATATCGATCTCATAAGCTAAAACACTCGCTGTTGTTTGACGCACGAGTTGGTTATAGGATCTGCGATTTTGAAAAATACCGTTGATAACCTTGGCGCTCAAATAAACCCGTAGTTTGAATTGGACTGGCACCATTCCCATCCATGGTTAGCGATATTGTTAGTATTAAATACTTATTGAAAAAATTTACTCGTTAACACACTGTTTTTCACCGGAACGTTGTGGACTTCAGAACCAGACCTCGAAACAGCGCAGCCGACAGTGAATATTTTGTAATTATTGTTTTGAGAAGGAAACACGTTGAATAAATAAAATGCAACACGCAGGTTGTTTGAAGAATTTTTTTGTTTTTGAAGTCATTTTTTTTTATTCTAACAACTGTTACATATATAATTACACACTTGGAATATTAATTTTTTGTATCCTTCCCTAATTAATTTAATGTTTTGGTAAAACTTAGTGTTCTTTTATCCCTGTGTTCTCGCACTGCCACTTCTAAATTATTTTCGTATACTCCTTGTTTTCATTTTTGAAAATGTTATCTGCTTCTTTTTAACAGTTTTTGTATTTTCTGGATACATATTGCTATATATTTTTAGCATATTCCCTTTTAAATATAGCCTGTTTGCATACATCATTGAACTAGGGTTCTCTGATGTCCAAGTATTGAGAACCATTATAATAGAGATCGTAATAAATAGAGATCTGTAAAAATAACGATTATAACAAGCTTTTATGGTAAGATTTAATGATTTAATGTTATTCTTATTTAAAATAGAATAACCATGATCATTATTCATATAGCATTATAAAGTTAGTAAAATTGAATATCTTCAAATTATTTTCCATTGAAAATGTTTTTTTCAAATTTATTTAAAAATTAAGCATTCATTTATTTTTCTATTTGTGGTTTAATTTGAAATAACAAAATTGTTAGTATTAAATACCAACTATGAATAATCACGGTAAGTATTTAAAATTAAAATTTAATAAATAATAATACTTTACATTTTCATAAACGTAGAGATCTAAGTGTATATCAATAATAATTATTACAATATATATTGTGACCAGTGATGTTCCCACACATTTTTTTGAGAGTATACTAAACCGTTAAGCAGGGACAAGCCAAAGATATATTTCTGGGGGGGGGGGGGCGCCGACTAAATTCCGAAATACTTCTAATATTCTTTGAAATAATAAAAAAATTTCATCAACTTTCTATTTTTACCGACTGAGCTGAGTGTTGGAGGGAGTGTAACACCCTACCCATCTGTAGTCACGTTCCTGCCATTAAGTACCCAAGGCCAAGACATGAACATTCAATATTATACATATATTTTTCTTACGATTTACAGCAGTAAATGCAAGGATAGAGGTGATTTCGATAATATGAAAAATAATAAAATAATTAAAAGTAATTATATTTCTTCTTAAAGTAATATAGAGACCTACAGTGGAAAAATTAATAAATATAAATTCCAAAAATAAAAAATAGACTAAAACTTTTGAGGTCTTTCTTCAGTACTTATGTTTTTTTCCTTTGCGTATAAATTGAGATTTGAGAGTATACGCAATATACCCACAATTTTTCAAAAAAATCATGAGTGTATACGGCTTATTTACGGTGTACATGGAGTATACCCTATGGGAACACCACTGATTGTGACAATTATTATTATTAGGTAAGGTGGTTAGAGTCGGTCAAAAAAATATCGTTTTTAGACCTTTCGCTGTGACAATATTTCGCGACTTTGGCTGATCAAATTTTAATTCTGTAAAAAGTGTAATATTTTTTGATATCTTTTCTAGGTTTTAATCGAGGTGTTTTTTAAAATATGAACTTTCGATTTCGGTATGATTAAACAAAATGTCCATATTTTAAAAATTGTTCACTTGTGTATATTTAAATCGGAAATTCATATTTCAAAAACGCCTCGATTAAAACCTAGAAAAGATATTAAAGAATCTTTTACTTTTTACAGAATTAAAACTGGGTGAGCCAAAGTCTCACAATTTCGTCATAGTGAAAGCAACTTTCTGTTACAAAAAGTGATTTGTATACGGTCTTATTTTCATTATTTTCACACTTGCAATTCATATTTAATTTAGGCGGATATAGATACAAGCCCAAGGAGTGTATTTATTAATTTATTATTAGCTTTATTAACCTTTATTGACCTCTCTAACTGCATTAAATTTTGAATTTAAAATGTTATCATGTACGATAAATTGCCTATATAATATTCCTAAGAAAATGACCGACTCGATTCTATATTACTTTTTGATATTTTCTTACCCATAATAATAAAGGATACTAAAATTTTGTAAAATGAATAAATAATTTAATTTTAATTATATATTATTATAGCTAAAAAAATATGTATAAAAACTAATAATATTCTTGTAAAACATGTTCATTTGATCATTTTGATACGGTTTTTTGGATCCTGTGCATAGCTTTTATAATGATATTTGTTTTTATTTTTTTATATTTCTATGAGAAACTTTTTGACCAGAAGAAGTAGAGTAGGAGTATTGAAGTTTATATGCTAACGATTACAAATTGGTTCAAGGTGGTATAGTTTTATCGTGGTAATTTTCGTTTTTTTCCTATTGTTTCCCTAAGCCAGAAGAAAAACTATACATACTAATACAGTATATATATATTTTTACGGTGTATGTACACATAATTATACCGTATAACTAAGTACCTATATTGAATTATGAATAAAGCGAGGAGGCTATTGATTTTGGCAATGAAATGGTATATTTTTATTTTCATTTTTATGTGAGCTACATTTTAACCAGAAGGAGCCGAGTATAGGAATTTGTTTGTTAACGACAGCAAATTAGTCATTGATACTACTTTTTTGCTTAAACATACGGAATGTTAATGTCACGTAACAGAACAGCATGTTATATACTATGTTCGCATGTTTTGATTACTATGTTCACATTTAACCAGTTACTACAATATATTTACACTGTTTGTAGATTTCGTCTATTACTATCATTCCATCTGTAATTATATTATAAAGCTCTAAATATACTACCGCACTTGTTCTATTATCTTTTATTATCTATATTCATTTACCATGAATAACTAATTAAATTTAGTTTAATAGAAAAATAATGACAAAATAATTTATATATTAAATAAAGGTATTAACCTGTAAAATTGCAGTATCTGTATATATGCTACCAATACACAGCTATTCACGTATACCGTCGAAATATATTTGGTTTAAATTATTTTCGAGAAATATTCGATGAACAGTATTATTGTCGGATTATATTGAACATTAAAGTACAAAGTATTAAACTATGTTTGACGAATTATTAATGAACTGTTATCAAAAATTAAAATTTTTATAAATAACCTTAGGTAATTTGGAGAATAATTTTTTGCGTTAATTTTGTACTAATATAAGTTTTCGATGAAAATTTTAAGCTTCTTGTGATTGTATGACAGTTTTTTTTTATTTACTTTTTCCAATCCATTTTCCCAATTTAATTTTTTCCTAAAAAAATATTTTCAATCGAATTTTTCGATAATTTAATTTTTCTCAAAAAATTGTTTCTAATCTAATATTGTACCCAAAAACCATTTTTCTAATAAGATTAATTTCTAACCAGTTTGTTGTATACGAAAATAATATATGTTTCAAATAAACCTATTTAAAGTTAAATCAACTAAAATTTTCTGAGATGAGATGATAATTTTATATTAATATTTATAGGTAGTTTACCTATAAAGTATTTTACTTATCGTGTATTTTTAAAATAAAAAATAAGTGAAATCTGTTTGAAAATCATGTTTGAAATGTTTTGAAAAAAATATGGAAAATAATGGGAATAATTTAACTGGAAAAATAATTATTGAGAAAATATATTGTTTTTTATCTAAATTTTTAAGTAAATGTAGGTATTATACCCTGTATTGTAATTATATGTAAATATTATATTACTATTGGAAAACAAAAAGTGTTTTATTTATACCAATATTAAATGTTTGAAATTAATATAATGTACTTACCTACCTATCTCGTTTGTTGCGTGGCCAAATAACAAATAAACGTTATTTGGCCATAATCCATACCAAAGATACTTTAAATACTTTAGTATCTTAGTCCGTGATCCACACATAATTAGGTTAACATGATGTTATAATATTAATATTAATAAATATAGTTTAATCATAAATGTTAACATATTACATAATGCATGATGTTCTCTCATTCTTTGGTATTTTATCATAAAAAAAAACAGATTATCAAAATATTTCAATTCCCGCCTTTTTCCCGAGACCGGGTGACGTAGCAGTCATGCGCAGTAATCAGTTGCTGACATACCATGTTATTTGGCCATGGTTTTACCTACAGTAAATATAATTTATACCTAATAATAAGTTTTATTCCGCGATAGTTTTTAGTTTTTGTGTGCTCCAAATAACGAAATCATGGCAGGACTAGAAAATTGGAAAAGTAAGATACAAAATAACACGTTATATTCAATGTTAATATATTTTTCATACATTTCTTTAATTTTAGCAATTGATTCATAATACATAGTCATAAAATACAATAAAAATAAAACAATTCAAAAAATCACATGGTTCGTTAAACAGAAATCAAAATAACAAGTTATCACAAAATAAAATAAGTATCTAATAACAAATAGGTGTATTATATATTTTATATCTTATAAAAAGGTTAACTAATAATTCTTTTGGAAAACTATCACAAGGGTGAATAATAAAAATGTTCTCAATTATTTTTAATTTTAATTTTTGACCTACACGTTCCTCCAATATAAACGTTTTAAAAAGCCTGTTGAACAAATTATTCATTTCTGAAATATAATTATAAAATTCAGACGAGGGAACGACTAAAACTACCAAATATAGAAGAGGATTCTGATTTTGACATCGATGATTTAAAATAGTTGAAAAATAATTCTTTCGTAAGCTCTGATGACCCATTTGCATATTCAATGCAGGTATCACAACTATGATACTTCAAGCATTTGGTCATCAAATACCCACAAATGTATGTAAATGCATTTTGCTCTGGTAGTTCTAAATCTTGATAATGTATATTATTTATAGGTAATGCATGTACATTGACTATTGGATTATTACCAGTAATTAATAATTTTACAAAGGACATATCTGTTTCATCCAACCTTGCCAACACACTGTCCAGGTCGTCAATACAATTGGTATTCTCAGAATGCTGGAAATAATTAAGGCAGAAGAGTTTTTTAAAGTTCGTTCAAATTGGATTGGAGAAGGATTTATACAGTTACCGTTTTGAGTTCTAACGGTACCAAAAAAGTTTTCAAGACAGTCCAGATTAAGACGACTCGTGTAAATAGTGGCTACCCTATTACTTTCTTCCGATATGTTTTTATAAAGTCGAAGTAAGCCAGCAATGGAAACTAATCACCCATATATAAATTTAATATTATAAGTATGAGTAATATCATTCCATTCATTGGTTGTTGGATTATATTTTAATATTTTTAAATTTGTGAAGTATTCAGTCATTCTAAGTAAAAAATCTCTTTGAAAACTTAAATTTTTAAATGATGATTTAAAAGGCTTAACTGTATAAATATCTGATTCGTAAGATGAAATATGAGAATTAAATAAATCGAATAGTTTATCTATAGAGTCAATAAAATCTATGGTATCTTGCGCTATAGAAGGTATTTTACCTACAGCCACTAATGTTTCCAAGCTAGCAGCCACCGTGTGGCTCATTACTTGGGAAGCATATTTAACGTGCATTTTTTGGTAAGAGTTGGGATTTAAGTGAATGTCGGTTAGTTTTGGAGCAAGGCGATGGGTGAAATTTTTGTCGGTGTCAAATAAGGATTGGAGGTAAAACTTTTCTGCTATTTTATTTCCACATTGAAATCTATATGAAAAAAAATTGTTTCTTGTTGCTTTTAACAGATGTTGAGGGTCAAACATGTAAATAACTTCTTTCCTGTGTACATTAAAGTATGGTTTGCTGGGAGATACACCCATAGTTGTTGCAAAACGTTTAAAGTTGGAACCAAGGTCAGAAATTAAAACTTTTACATCAAATGATATTAAATGTAACTTATTAATACTATTAAAAATTATATTTTTTAAATCATCACCAACACAGCTAGTGCCAACAAAAAAATAAGCTAGAGGTTGTTTCCATGTATCATTTAAACCTCTAATCATAATCACCATGACAGAAGTAGCCAACTCATCAGTTTTGATCAATCCTGTATGATGAAGGCCGTGAATCACATCTTTTTTAACATGGTAATATAAAAAACATTTAAGGGACATTTCATCAATACACATAACACATTGTTTTGATTCATTTGTCATATTTTTTGATTTTAGTTTTAAAAGTTCAAAAACAAAATTATTTAAACCGCAATATATTTCCCAAGATTTGGTGACTTGCTGCTGCAATGTACGGATTGAAGGAAGACACCAAGTTTTTCTTAAAAATCTATATACTTTTGGTCCCAAGAACAATATTGTCAAAGCCAATTCTTTTAATTCGTCGGTATACCTACGCCTTTCATCTTTTTTATTTTTTACAAGAAAATATGATTGCAATTTTACAAATTTTGAAAAACTGGGATCTAAGAATTTGTCACACATTGCATGGAAATTGGGTAAAGTTTGAGCCATACTTGCATTATGAGTATTTTCGAATTTCCTAAATTCTTTCAAAAGTTGGTCATACTTTTCTCTTAAATTCTTTTTCCTTGGAGTAAACCGTGTCAATGATTTTGGTGTTTGAGTAGAGCAACTAGAGGATGACGTATCATGATCTGAAAACGACACTGTATTCTGAAATTGCACCGGAGAGGAAAACGATTCCCGGCTTGAACCAGCAGATGTACATGGCAAGTCTTCGTTTCTGGCTGTTGGTGAAGAACAACTGGAGGTGGATGTACCTTGATTTAAAAAAGTAAATAGTAAATGTTAATTTTAGCGTCTAATTTAAAAACAAGTTTATAATGGACATTGCTCAAAATATAATTCAATATTAATTGTTTTTCTTACTAGGTATAAGCGGTATTGATGAACAACTCGGCAAATCTGTGTGTCCAACAATTGGTGAAGACAACAATGCCTTGCTCAAACCAGATGAATGTGGCAAGTCTGTTGGTGAGGAACACGATACTCGACTCACATCAGATATATCACTATCATCTATATATTGTAAATCTACTAAAAATGTATTAAGACAAATATTATAATTTTAAAAAAACTTGAATTACTATGTATATTTTGAGAAATTTAGAGAATAAAATAATTACCTGAGGTAGCAATTGTTTTTTTAATTCTTGGTTCTTCTGCAATATCATTCCAAGAAAATATGCTCGGAATTGCATTCTTCATTAATCTTCCAGATTTATGATACCACTTTTGTTCAAAGTGTACAGAACATAACCTTTGGGATTTGAAACA
>JAIPRL010007099.1:0-24751 GCA_025469235.1 Pemphigus obesinymphae
ATGGCGAATGATATGTGGAAGGTGGGAGTAAGTGAAGAAGATGCGGGAGATAGAGTTAAGTGGAAGTGTAGGACCAGGGTGGCCGACCCCAAATAGTTGGGAGAGAAGGCGAAGGAGAAGAAGAAGAAGAAGAATCATTGGTAATAGGTATATTAGCATTGGCCGTAGCAAATAGGTACATTGGTTTGACGCGGGCGCGTATTATACTATTATGCATAGAAAAGAGATTAAATAGAAAGGTGACTCGACCTGTAGAATGGTTGGGTTTGATACCACAACAATACTGCTAGCGCTCACGACGGTTGTCTCAATAATGAATAGATAAATGATGGATTTTTCATATATCGTATCCTTATTCTATGATCGAGAACTCGTGTTTTCTGCTGCATTACAAACATAGCAAGACGTCCGCTCCAGTAATTGTTATCTCAGTGTTAAAATTCACGCGTATAAAATTCAAACCATGAAGACTAGAGATCTCTAGTCTTCATGATTCAAACTATTATCATTGATTATATATTATATAATCAATGCTATTATCTATTATATTTAAAGTTGATTCGACAAAAATGTATGTATGTTATGACAACTAACAATATTCATCGTTATTAGAACAGTAATAAATTTAGTATTATAGTAAAAATGACTGAATCTGAAAATAAATTTAAAAAAAAACAATTTGGAAATAGATTTTTAAAAAACGAAGATGACGTTTTTAAACACAATGCTTGGTAAGAAACTAACGTTTATATTTATTTTCAATTCAGTGTACCTATCTACTATTCAAAGATGTGTAATTATTAAATTATAGATGTGTATCATTAATAAACAGTTTTTTTTTAGGGATAATGTGCAATGGGATGAGGCACAAGAAAATCAAGCCCTGTCTCAAGTAAGTGAACACACGAAAAAGAAAATGACTCAAGAAAAAGCTGATGATTTTGAAAATAATGCAGATCAATATTGGAATAAGTTTTACTCAGTTCATCAAGAAAAGTAATAGAAAAGTTCTACATATTCATTGAAGTTATACCTATTAGTGATTTAACGAAATCAACACATCTCTAAATTTTACAAAATTACAACATTTAATTACCTACTATAGTGTCGTATACGTTAATATAGATTTTGATAAAACTTACTACAAAATACTTTAATTCAATCGCAAACGTATATCAATATAAAACATAAATATTATATCTCGCCTTTTCGGAGATCTCTTGCGAGTACCTCCTCACGAACGAGACTGAACATAATTACCATCATAATTTTATTAACAGTAATAATTAGAAAAAATGCAACATTAAAATTTATAATTTCAAAGAGTGTGATCACATTGGTATTCATGTCGTATGCAGTCTACCACCCGTTTCTACACATCATATGCAGTCTACCACATAGTGAACACAAGGAGGAGTTCCGATTTCAATAAGTCCTCTTTCCTTTAAGAAAGCTATGGTATTTTCTTCCGATTGAACAATTGCATAAAAATGTTTGGCTAACATAATGCTTAAACACAGAAAATGTAGAATTACAAAATAATGTATCACGTATAACAGCACAAACTAAACTGTAACTAATTTTCTCATGCGTTTACGATTACAGACACGATTATTGCTATATTAGATTAACCTATATTGCTATATTAGATTATAAATTGTTAAGATAAAGCTTAATAGCCGTCGGATCAACAGAAATGACCTAAAATATATAGATAGGTGCTCGGCAGTAGACCGCATATGACGTGTGGAAATATACGTGGTAGACGACAAGTGTGCGGTAGACCACATACGACATGAATACCATCATATTTTTAGATTTGTTAGTATACACATAAGCATATACATATTTATGTTATATATACATGTTATGTACATATATTTTATATACCTATTTATAACATATACCTATAATATAAATATATAGTTTCGTCGTGCCTACTATAATAAGTACTGAAGTTTAAACTTGTACAAATCAGTCAATTCTATTGAATCAACGACTTATTGATTAATATTATGCATTGTTAAATTTGTATATAAATAACCCATATTAATGTTTAAAGTACATTATACTCATTTTTAAACTTTATAACAGGGATGATAATATACGCATATAAAACTTATACAATTATTTTGTGTTTAATAAAACTAAAAATCTAAATATGTAGGTACCATATATATTCTATGGTAATACAGTAAAAAAAAAAAAAATTTGATGTATGGCCACCCCCTGGGTAACTGGTGTGATTTAATTTTTGGAAAATTCTAAGTAATTTTAGGTTCAAATAAGTGTAACATTTAGAGATTTTTCACATGCAACAATATGTCCCATTTGTGAAATTTTTTTATATGAATTGTTTATTTTGTAAAGAGTAATTTAAATTCATATTTTATTAAATGTTTTATTTTTAGATTTTTTAAGAATAGATGTTGGTTGTTTACTGAGTTTCCTGAAATCACTTCACTAAAAGATGAAAACTCTAGCTGTATATTAGAAGTGGGTTGTGGTGTTGGAAATTCGGTTTTTCCTATATTATCACATTGTGCAGATAATAATGTCCATGTATATTGTTGTGATTTTTCTTCAAATGCTATAAAATTACTAAAAGAAAATTCAGAATATAATGAAGAACACTGTACAGCGTTTGTGTGTGATATAACTAGTGATGATTGGAATCCACCATTTGCTTTGGAGAGTCTGGATGTTATTTTATTGGTTTTTGTTCTTTCTGCCATACAACCTGAAAAGTATTATAAATATAATGATGTAAAGAAGATATAATTTTAAATTATTTTTATTTCAGATTAAAACATGTAGTACACAAGTTTTATAATTACTTAAAGCCAGGAGGTATGATTTTGTTTCGTGATTATGGTAGATATGATATGGCACAGCTTAGATTTAAAGAAGGAAGATGTATATCAGAGAATTATTATAGTAGAGGTGATGGTACATTAGTGTACTTTTTTACTCAAGGTAAAGTTAAAATGATTAAGACATTTAATATAAGTACCTATTATAAAACCCGTTTAATACAATTTTATATAAGTTACAGTTTTTTTTTTTAAAGTCTTAAAGATTTCTTAAAAATTATAATTCTTTAAACAAATTACATTTATTATATTTTAGCTTATTACATCAAGTTTAATATGCTGTATATTAAACTAAATTATTTTTATAATATTTAATCATACTTTAAGGTAAAGTCGTTATTTATACTCTGTGTACGTTAAGAATATACCCCGGCGTTGGAGAAAAACTCGTTCGCCATCTGCAGGTTTATATTATACAGTGTTACCCCTATAGGTGTACTCATACATTAAAAAAAAAAAACAAATTTGTTTAATTTAAAATACAAATATTTAATAAACTAAAAATATTGTTTAAAAAGTACTATGTGCGATCTCTCAAGTAAGTTCTGAAAAATCTATTAACATTATCAAATTCTGATCAGAATATGCATTTTGACGTTCTGTTGGAATGAAAATAGTGTATTAGAATTATTTGTGGTTGCATAATAAATTGCTAACATGTGCTACATGGGTTCGTGTAATAAATAACTCCATATGATTTTGATATGGGTTATGAACACTAAATGATCATTTACGATTTACACAAGTACAAAGACATCCAGCAAAATAATAAGAAATTGCCTATATAATAATCTTTTATATATAGAAGACGCTACAAACTCGTTTTTTAAGGGGTTATGTATAGGCAATTTTTAAGAAATTTTTAAACATATAAAAATATAGCAATTTAAAATTGGTCCTGTGTACTAATTTTTATTGTTATGCAATCACGATATTTATTTAAAATAAAAAAAAACATTTACGCAAAGTATTAAAATAGGTTTTTAAATCAATTTTAGAGTACAAATGCCTATTATCAAATCAATAAAGGATAAAAACATTTTTGATGTAAACCACATTTCAGTTTTTTAATTTATTAATTAAAAAAAAGTTATAGTAGTATTAAAAAGATAATTTTTTTTAGCTTTAAAAGGATGTCAGTGCTAACAATTTTAAATGAAAAACTCATGTTAGCATTTTTATTTTTAATACATTTCAAACATCTTAGAAATATAAAATAAAAAGTAAATTATAGATAACAACATTATCTATTGCTCTACATAGTATTTTTTCGATATTTAAATTTTTAAGTTATTTTTATATTAAAAAATCAAAAAAGTTAGTTTTTTAATAACTCATAAAACACATATTACAAAATAGCTACTAATAGGGCACTAGATAATGTTCATTAAAATTACCTTTTTGTTTCATATTTCTATATTGTTTTCAAATTTACATAAAGAATGAGAAATACAAAAATAATATTGAAATGGGACAATGTATTCTTTATTTTTCAATAATTGAAAAAATTTAATTAAAATCTAACAATTATTGTTAAATTTTAATTTTTCTTGAAACTTCCTAAGAAATTTTCAACACATCCGTTATAAATGATCACACCATCTCCACTTAAGATGTGTACATTTGAATTTCTATGATTTATAAAAGTTTTTTTTTGTAACTAATAATAAGATATTTCATAAATAATAAAGAAATTTTTAAATAGTAATATATCACTGCCTACCCTCACAAAATCATCATCAGCCAATAGCTTCAATGAAACTATGTAAACCTATAATGACATGAATTTGAAAGTAATATATACAGTGAAATTTGGTTAAAACACATTTCAGGATATTGATTATATCATGGGTTAAGATTGTACTTTTTTTTTACTAATTTTTAAGAAATATTTTTAAAAATGAATATTATGTAGGTAATATATTAACTATGTATAAGGTAACTATTAAAAAATGTTAAAATATATTTTAAAAGTTATCTAAAAATATAGTATAGTATAGTCCCATACCCGCATCACTTTTTATTGTTACATAATCAAGACATATATTCAAAAGAATGTTTACAAAAAAACAAACAAAATTACCTCTTAAAATGATTTTGGAATTAAAATATCTATCATAAAGTATATAAAGAACAATTTCTCGGTGTTTGTAAAAATATTAGTTACTAAAAAGTTAATGCCATTAAAAAAAAAAAAAAAAAAATGATTTTTTCTTAACACCGATGGGATTGTCTCCAAAATATTAATTTTTATTAATTTCATAATAGGTGTATTCCTATTTCTAAAATAATTTTAAAATGCCTTATTTACATGTTTTTTTTATTGTTTTTGAACACGTCTTGATTATATAGCAATAAAAAGTGATGCGTGTATTGGACTATTTTTAGATTATTTTTTAAATTTTACTTTTTATTAACATTTTTTAATTATTTAATTTTCATTTTTCAAAATATTTCTTGAAAGTTGCCTATACTGAACCCCTTAAAAATGAACTGTGTGCCGTCCTCTTAGAACACCGTTTTTCGGCATGTATATTTAAATAAGATTTATGTGTTATTCAAAAATATATATATAATACACAAGGCAGTAGATAATGTTGTTATTTTTCATTTGTTTTTATTTTGTATTTCTAAGATCTATAAGTTGAGACAATAAAGAAATATTAATGTGAGTTTTTCATTGTAAATTTGTTGCACTAACATCCTCTTAAGCTTTACTTATGTTGATATATTTTAAATTTATACGTTAAGTTAATAAATAAATTGAATAATATAAAAATGTAGCTTTTATAAAAAAATAAAGTGTAAAATACAGATTTCTTTAGTATTTATTGTTGAATGCTGATTAATGTCATAACAATTTGACTTAAATGCATTTAAATAGATACTAAGTTTGTCTAAAATTAAAGAATTTTAATAATTTATTTTACTTTAGACGAAGTAAAACAACTATTTGTTGAAACTGGTTTCAAAGAAGTTCAAAATTTAGTAGATCGCCGTATGCAAGTAAATAGAGGTAAACAATTGAAAATGTATCGTGTTTGGATTCAATGTAAATATGAAAAACCAATTTTATGATAATATTTTGTTTATTTATACGAATAAATGAATAATAAAACTGATTTTTATACAAATTAATATAAGTTTTATCTTTAATTCTGTTATATCTTCTAATCAATTTTATTAAAACTTTATATTGTATTATGAATGATAATCTAAATATTTATGAAAAGACGATTTTTTAAAAATCGACATGGCAGCTGTATACTGCGAGCACAGTTACTTGTACCATTGATTATAATATATAGTATTACTGTATATAATCAATGCTTGTACACAAAAATATTATACCTTATTACCTTTTTGTAGATTATTACCGCCTCTTTAGTTTTAATTTCAAACTTTTTATCGTACAACCAATGAAAAGTGAGATATATACGAAAAGGCTGTTTTTGTAACCTTTGACCTCGAATAACATTTTAAGTTAACATGATATCGATGAAGATGACTTTTTACGCTTATAATGGTATAATTAAAGTGCATGCAAAAATTCAGCTTGCCCCTAATTTTCTATATCAAAATACTATTTTATAGGTCACTACTTAGTACTTTGTTGATAATTTAAGCAGGGTTTGTTATTAAACTCGATCCAACCGAACGTTGTTGCCTCGCCTTGTCCTATTTTTTCTAGATGAGCAGCAGTATTTTTGTATGTAGTCAAAGGAATAGGTTACATGACGGTCAAAAACTAAAATCACTAACTTTTTTCACCTACATACATTCAAGGTTCACTACATTAGTTACTGTAGTTATCTATAGCCTATCAAAGAACATTAATCAAAAATATATTAAGTGATGTTGGTATTTTGAGGTCATTTTTCAATTTTCTATGCGGTAGTTTTCTTAAGCATTAAGGATTAAGGAAATATATTAAGCATTTTAAAAAGGTTTCTTAGGACCCCATAGGTAAACTCATAAATTAATGCACTAAATTCTGCAATAATATAGGCATGTTACATTTTTCTTTAATTAAGTTTAAAATATCAAATATTTATTGATGAGTGGAACTAAATAAGTAAGTAGTGATATGTTTAATAAGGTATTATTTCAGAAGATTAGATAAAGTTATGTTATACTTTAAAGCAATGGCGCCCAAGTTTTAAAAATGTAGTCGAACAATTCTAAAATTTGGAGGCCTCAAGTTATTTACAATGCGAAAATGAGAAAGAAAAAACAGCCATATCTTCTAACAATTTAGCCCGACTGACACAATAGATTTATCCGCTGCAAATCTCATTTTCCTAAAACCACTATACTGTACTAAAAAACATTTTCCTAAAAATACTTCCTTAAATACGTAAATGAGCAAAAAGAAAAAAATATATCATTAACTTTTTTTACCATTATTCACGATTTAGCAATTGACTATCTGGCCGCCTAGTTAGTTATGCCCCATGGCTGATGGGAAAGAGGGTTTAGGGGGTCATCAAGACCCCTTACTCAGAAGATGGGTCGGCAAAAACTATAAATAGGTATGTATTTAGTAGACCATGGAAAAATTTCAATATTATTTAATATAGGTATTATTATTTTAGAAAATAATTGTAAATCTCTATCCATCGAGAATATTATATTAATATCATATACCGGCACAATATTATGTTTCGTACAAATAAACTTCGGTCGGTAACATAGATTAATATATACTTGTTAAAAGTGATAATTTGAAAATCGTATTAATTTCATTTATACTATCTAGTAGTTAAAATCTGAAAACCTTATCATAACCGACACCATCACCACCACAGCTTTAGATAGAAAGCTTTCTATTTAAAGCCGTGATCACGAATTGGACAATTTTATTATTTTTATAACATTTAAGGTGAAAATTCATAATTCGAAAAAAGCCTCGATTGAAATCTAGAAAATATGTCAAAAAATCAGTTTTTTTTACAGAATTGAAATTGGATCAACCAAAGTTTCACAATTTTGTTACAACGAAAGCATTTTTCTGTTCAAAAAGTAATTATATTTAGATAATATATATTACATGGATTTATGTAGATATTGCTTATATTCAACTCCTTAGAAACAGCCTGGCTTGCAGTTCAATTTTTATAGAATGCTGATTTTATATAAAAATATGATTTGAATGTACATTTTTGGGTGCCTTTTTGGAAAATAGTACCCTAGGTCCTTTATGTGCTAGGCCGACATTGAAGATAAGAAAGCTTAGGTATACATAAGATAGTATAAGAAAATCAATTGTAAATGCACCATTTCCCCCACAGTCAATGGTAATTAAGTTCAAATTTAAAAATGTGCTCTATGGAAAATCAGAAAAAATTGACCATTGTAAATATTATGTATTAGGAAGTTCGGATAGACTGGCGCGGCGTTGTGGCATTATGATAAATACTCAGGTCTGGCTGGACCACAGATATGTATAATAAACGATAATGTAAATATGTAATGTAAAATACATATCTATGGGGTGGACCGGGATTTTATGGAAAGTCCTCGTCGGGTCGGGTCAAGCCGGTAATTCATGAATAGGAGTCGGGCTGGACTGGGCCAAAAAAACACGATCCATACAGTAAATGGAAGACCAATTTGTGCAACTTAAAATGATTGTGCGTCAGATATTAAGTCGATTTTTTATTATTATGTGAAACAAATTCATTAATATATTTTATACCTATGATAAGAACTAATATGTTTTATTATTGATAATTTCTCCAAGATACAATTTATTTGGCTATTCGTACTATATTTGAAGTAAATTGTAGTAAAATTTTCGATGATAAAAATGTTGAAAAACAGTGCAGGCTAGATAAAAAGGGATGCCGGGTCAGATCTGGCCCGCAGGCCGCTAGTTGCCCATCCCTGCTATATATAATCAATGATTCAATAGCATGAAAACTAAATTAATCAAATATAATCATGTAATCTGTCCAGACTAGTATCTTCGCACTAGTATTAACCCTATAAGTATCCTAGGGCTCTTAGAAATATTAATAGGAAACTATTTTCGGGAAATATTTATTCATTATAATTTTATAACATGTTGTCATAAGGCTTCGAGGTCACATTTTTGAAAAAAGTGGTCGGGCCGTATCCCGACTTCAATATGGGTTTCGGGGCCACTGTTTTACAGTTTACATAGGCACCTCTTACCATTCACTAATAATTTTATACATTTAGTAACCACTTACTTTACTTTAAATTATCATCTATTAGAAATTCAGAATCAATCAATATAATTAATATGTTATATTATTATATTTATCCCCTTTTTATAAGAAAATGAAACTTTGTCAGGCCTTTTTATCTATGTAGGCCAAGATACTACTAATAGGAATAGTCCTAATATCTGGAAGGTAATATTCAATATTGTTATTGTATGTATACTCCTAAATTTTATCTGATTTAAAGGTGAACTTTTAATTGAAACACTTAATTTTATTATTGATTAAATTATTTTTATCACATTGAAAAATCATTGGATAACCTTATATTTTATAACAATAATTATAGTATGGCTCACAAGGTTTTAAAAATATGACATTTTAATGTACGAGTCACAAAAATAGATGACCATAGAATCTTTGGTAATCTATGATCTACATATATTCTATGAACTATGGTATAGATCATAGATGCTGTGGTGATATTTGCAAAAAGGCAGGAAAATTGTTTATATGTATCTTTTTTTATTATAATTGAGAACCACTGTTCGATCAAGAAATTTCTGTGTGCAACTACATGTTTTCGTGAGCTCTATATAAAAATATCCTAATATTTTATAATTTATATGGGTATACAGTTACTTAATTATTTATAAGTAACTCAATAATAATAATAATACAATATTGTATTCACATTTTATTTATATTTCAATAAAATTATAAAGTATTAATTTTTATCAATTAATTTAAATAACAGAAAAAAAACCATCAAGTTATTAATTACTAGATGACATTTTACTACGTTTTCTCATGACAGCTTTTTTCTTTTGTTGATCTCTCTTATACTTAGCTCTTACTTCGGTCTGGATGTCTTTTTTATGTTGTCTAACTCTTACTCTCATATCTTTTTTATCTTTTCGTTTCTTTTCCTTATATGTGGTGCGAATCATTTTCATTAAAGAAGCAACCTGTTCTTCATGACCATCTCTAACCACAGCTACACGTTGTTTTTTCAAGTGTAATTTAGCCGTAGCCAAAGTCTTAGGTTTATCAACGTATGGTAATTGAGCCTGCAAATTCTTGGATAATTTGAGAGGCTTAAAATGTTTCATACTTCTATGTATTGGCTATATATATAAAAATAAATAAATAAATTTAAGAAAATTGTTATAATATAATATGGCGTAATAATCACACCATAAAAATTATTAAATTATTTATATATAAAAAAAAAAAAAAAACACTTACAGTATACATAGAATCATTTTGAGGAAGTCCCTTAATGCCTTGTTCTCTTTTAAGTTGTCCAGTAGTTTTCATTCCACGCCAAGAGTTTTTCTCATTCAAAGGCAAAAGTAATGATGTAACTGGATTATAAAGTTTTGGAACTTCAACATTGTACCATGTACGACAAAATACAATATCTAGTAATACAAAAATAAATGTATTTATTTATTTAAATAATTAATTTTAATATGGTATATATACCACTTATTTTAATTTTATCTTCAAAAGTTGCTCTGAATGAACCTTCTGGTTTAGGACAAGCTTTTTTAATTTGACCACGAACACCAGATACAGTTTTAATACGTGCTCCTTCAAACTTGGTCACCTCCAGAGTGGAATTAAACATGTCTTTAATAAATGCTGTTCGTTTATAAATTTTCAATGGAGAACCCGTCAATTTTAATTTTTTAGTAACTGTAGTTGATTGGTCAGTATCAACAACTGTCCCAGTAGCTGTGATCCTGAAACCAGCCTTTTAACAAACATAAGAATTAAAAATTATTACAATATATTATTTTGATATTTAACACACCTGTTTAGATGATACATCTTGGACAGCTAAGAAACCTGTACCTGGTTTGGTCATTGGACCCCAAAAATGGGCATTACACATTACATGTTCAGGAGTATACTTGAGCATTCTAAAGTTTAAAAAAAAGTTGATGAATTTATAAAAAAAGTATAAACATAAATTAATATTTGATACAAATAATTTAAAAATAAATTTCACCTGTGTCTCATGTTGTCTTCTTGTTTTGAAAATATTGGTAATGTCTGAAACCTTCTCCATCCCATTGATATAATTACAGGATCTCGGTTTTTTAAGATTTTATTGTACCACCTATGTTTTTTAATTCGTACCTATTTATCAATTAAATTTATTAATACATATTAAATAACTTTAAACTTTAAAATATAACTGAATTCTAAAAATTACTTTTAAAAATCCAATATTTTCT
Source organism: Pemphigus obesinymphae (assembly GCA_025469235.1). Classification (NCBI taxonomy): domain Eukaryota; kingdom Metazoa; phylum Arthropoda; class Insecta; order Hemiptera; family Aphididae; genus Pemphigus; species Pemphigus obesinymphae. Next base: position 11,308 of record JAIPRL010007099.1, read on the forward strand.
TCACCACTTTGTAATCCTCCTACAATCAAAGGGTATGATGGATCGAAATTGCTTACTAATTCACAAGGCATTGCATCTAATTCCACCCGAACATACATTCCAGCTCTATACCCTTCTAACTGTACACGAATTTCATCATCCATTCCTTCAAATTGGTTCTTATTGAGTTGTGCTTGTTTGGAAGCTTCTTCTTTTAATTCATCATAATATGTACTCGGAGCTTCTTCTTTATCATCATAATCATTATCAAACTTTTCTTTTAATTTTTTCTTTTTTTCAATCAATTCATCTTCAGTTAATGGCTTATTAGGTTTTTCGATGACACTATCATTATTAAAATCAAAATTCTGGCCCTCAAATTTCTCTCCAGTTTCCAAATCTTCAAAATCACCATATATTTCTTCATTATCACTTTCGAGAAGCGCTGCAGCATCTTCATTGCGTTTCCACTTTCCAGTTACAAACATGTCTCTGATACTATCACAAATCTAAATAAATATTAAAATCAGTAAATAAATATCACTACGCTCAGAATATAATAATGTAAACATTTAGTTTAAATTTATATAACAATGTGTCTCCATTACTTCACACTCGGATAAATAATGGAATACCAGACACTCAATTTTTATTTTGCAATACCTTTTTGTAATCATAGTCTAATAGAATAATGCCATATGCTACAATGTGTAGTCCCAGGTTCAATACCACCTCAACCAAACAATTTTTAGCATTTTTTTTTTACTCTACTTTTGTTTTGTTTTTAATTATTGTACTCAAAACACATTTAATTTGCCTAGTACCTATTTGATATAATTTTTAAAACAAATCAGGAGATATTTTCTATTTAAACTGACCTAGTGAGCGAGTGACCCTGTGCTTTGTCTCTAAGTGCATCTAAAATTAATAAAAAATGTCAACATTCTAATTATGTCTTATCAATTTAAGTGCCCAGTGTTCTACAATATGACCGGGTGCCCAGTACTCTATGTTGCACTCAAAAGACCGGTATTAAAGAAGCGGCGTTTTTATAATTAACTATATAAGAGCAAAATTAGGTAATATTTTTAGTTTAAATTTAAACTAAATCAATATTTGTTTAACAGTGCAAAATACTTATATCCATATACAGAAAATACTGGACTTAAGACTCCCTCAAGTCGACCTGATATTCATCTATAGTTAAATTTTTTAATAATTCTGATTCTCACTTCTGGTAAACTCCAGTCGTGACAATGATCAACATTAAATTTGGATATATCTTCCTTATTCCTATCATCTTTTTCACTTTGTTTTTTAACATTTTTCATTGATGACATTCGAAAAAGACCACCTAATTCATCATCTTCTTCATTAGATTGGTCTTCTTTTTTCTGTTTACTAATTTCTTCACCTTAACAAAATATTAAATATAAATATAAATTAATGATCATTTATTTGTATTTAAAAATCAAATTATAATTGTATAAATAGTAATAATATAAATTATTTACCATAAACTAACTTCCAAAGGTTAGCAACCGAATTCTGTCGTTCATAATATGCATTGGTTGCTTTTTGAGCTAAATTTGTCTTCCAATTTATCATAGTGTCTTTATTTGACTCTTCAAAATCATTTGTTGTAACTTTACTTGTATTTGTGTTTTGTTTGTTCACATTATCTATTTCACTTAAATCATTGTCTTCATCACTATCATTAGCTTTAAAATCCTCTTCATCTTCACTATCATCTTCAACATTAGAATCTTCATCATATTCCATACTACAGTCAGAATAGTCTTGTTCTTGTTCATTCCAGTTGCTAATATTTGATTCTTGATTGATTTTATCTAATTTTGCTAACTCGTTAGCAATTTTTTTTCTGATTTCATTTTCTTTACCAAACGATTGACCATAAAAACGTGATTTATTGTTTATATTTTTTTTCTCTTCAGTTTCTTCTTCAGAATCTGACCATTCAGAATCAGAATCGTTATTTCCTTCACTCACACAAGATTCTTCTCCTATATCAGATTCATCATCATCTTGAATATCAGATTCATCAAGATCAGAAAAATTCATATCATCAGAACGAAACATGACTTTACGTCGATTCCGCCCATCATTTGGATCAGTTACATTACATACAGAAGTGTTTTCTTCCATTTTGTCACTAGAAAAATAAGTAAGCTAATTCATATTATAATGTATATGAAGAATTAAATTTAATCTTAAACATACTTCTGTTTAAAATCAGTTGAAATAATTGGTTTAGTATTAGAAAATATTTTAACTTCACTACGATCTATTTTTTGATCTAAAGTATCTTGTGATTCAACTATGTTATTAACTAATTCTCTACCAGGAGTATCATCTTGTGTATTATTCATAATCTAAAAAAAATATATATTTAATATAATTATTATACTCACATTTAGGTTGTTTTCACACAATTTAATATTTATTGATATTGGTGTCTCAGACATTCAATGTTTTACATTATTTTTAATGAATCATTTTCACACCATGTCCGATCTGACACCAATATCAGAGTACATGTCAGATAATCAGATATTATATAACAATATTATACTATTATATGATATTATACATTAGTTTGTGTGAAAACAGCCTTATACTCTATACCATAATGCATAAATAAAAAAACTAACTTTACTATGAGAATGACTTCCACCAAGTTCAACATATACTGCATCTTTATCATACACAATCCCACCAACTCCAGAAAATGGTGCATAAACAAGACGCTCTTTGTCAACTAAACTTCGCTTTTTTATTTTTTCAGGCAAAGGACAAGGATCAGGAAGATAACATATATCAAATATGGGAGAATCTCCACAACCTAAAACAGTATATGAAATAAATCATTAATATATTTAATTTATTATTTTAATATGTATTAAAAATTATAATATTACAATTTCATATATTACCTGGTATATGCACACTACTATGTTTATTCATTGGAATACCTCGAACAAAACCATATAAACTAACTCGACGATCACATTTAACATTCTGACGAATTAATTCTGGTGGTGTAAGGTCTTCCATACGATCCACTAAAATTAAATATTAATATTACTAATATAATTAATTTATAATAATGATATGCAATACTATTTAATATACAACATACATTTCTAACATTTATACAAAACTTAAATGTATAGATAATCTACAATATACATGTCTGACATGCATACTTTTGATATACTCATAGAATATCAAAAATAACACATGTTAACGTATTGGAAGTCAACATGTTTTTAACATCTTTAACCTTAATTAACTTCTTGAATCTGTGGTAGTAGTTATAATCACTAACAGATTTACAAACCTAGCATCATTGAGGTACCTCTAATTTTTTAAAAATTAAAAACATCAACCTATAGTCATAGAACATCTGTTCCTTTCCTTTATGTCCATACAAAAATGTACATACTTTATATTTTATGAATATTTTCAGTGACATGAGTCTTTCTGTAATACACTACTTATTACTACTATTGATTGTAAATATTATAGATTATTCACTGATATTTTCGGTAACAAAAAATAATTCTGTTTTAGAAGTTTCTAGTTATAGTCAGTAATATTGTAATCACTAGTAATTGATAGTTGCCTTTAATTTTCAATGCATTCTAAAGCTATACATTTATAGACACTGCTCTGATCAAAGTTGACTGTCAACTATTAGTGATCACAATGTTACTGACCATAACCAAATACTTTAAACGCTTTACACTAGAAAATAAACGTCATCAAAATTTGGGCCTGTGAGTAATCTATAGTATTTATAATCAATGGTATTACCAACATATACAATCTAGAAGACTGCGGCAGTAACACATAAATCAAACTTCAATCAAACTGAATGATAAAGTGAGTCTCCGTTGAAACCATGATAATTATTCTGTTATGTCCAAATGACTCTTTTTTCATCTTCAAACAAAATGTTTTTGTTCTATTTTGTCTATTTTATGTTATAGTATACAACAAAGATGGCCAAACTGTGGTTCGCATTTTACCGTGTAAGTCGCAAAACATTACTACCAATATAATTTTTTTTTTTTTAATATTTATTTAAAAACATGTATTTGAAAATGTAATAATTATTAAATTTTAGTTTTTACAATTAATAAAAAAAAATGGTATTTTCAAATTTCTAATATTTAAATAGAATATGTAATAATAAATATAATATTTCAACATATGTGTGCCTTTTTCGTACTTTTGGTTCTAACATATTTTTCATTATATTTTGCGGCTCGTGAGTCTTTTCGCTGGTCACCCTTGGTATAAAAGGTAGATATAGTGAACTTTTCTCGCAAATTTTTTTTTACTATAATCGTTCTAATATATTAATTATAAATATATATATATATATAACTAGGTACATTATTATTTTTATATAGGTAAGTATGTAAAAATTAATTAATTTACCAAGAACATATGAATGAGAAGTCTGCCAAGTTAAAGGTCTAAATTTCATAACTGATATGAACCTTCCTAAATTTTTTACTTCATTACGTAAATACTCTCCTCGATGTACACCAGACAAATAGAATAGTTTTGCTCCTGCATAAACTTCAGTCCAAAAACGATGTTTTAATAACTTTTTTGTACGTTTAAGAGTTTTGTTATTCTTTAACATATCAAGATGAGATAAAACACCCATTATCTTTGGCATTCCGTGTACCTACATGAAACAATACATTAATAATATTTTAGGAATAAAGAAACCAATTAATAATTTTACCTGACAAATATTAAGGAACTCAAATATTTCCATTTCAAATCCAAAAGAAGCATCGATCATAAGGAGTACAAGATCTGCAACTTTGGCCAAATCAATCATACTGTTTATGTCGTTATTGCATTCAATTATTGTAATACGTCTCTTTTTGCCCGACACTATTGTAACAGGGCCATTAATAGTAGTTAGAGGTTGTCTAGTAAAATTTTTAATAAGACAGTTAATCAACGTAGTTTTGCCAACTTTCGGAGGTCCAACAACAGCAATAACAATTGGTGGAGGTTCTAGTGGTGTACGATCCACAAGAGGTATATGTTGCTTTTTGGTATCCAAATCTTGAGCCCTAATTGAGAACAAATTTCAAGTTTTACATTTTTAAAGTATATTTAATTTTAAATATTTAAAAATAAGTAGGTCATCTTGGGAAATTTTTTTCTATTAATATAACATTTATTTTCTATGGTTATTGAAGAAAATTGAAAATTAAAAAATATATACTTTAAAAGTTTACCAATCTTTGGTTTAAATTTCATGGAAACATTATGAATAAAAAATTGGGATTATTATTTTTTAATTGCATTTTCCCCTTCTATGGCCAGCTATTTTACCCACCTATGACCACCATAATTTTTTCTAAACTGAATTATATTTATATTATAGATATGTACCTACATAATAATAATAAATAAAACATGTTTATTAATGAAATGCAAACAAATAAAATAATAATATTTTTAATCAAACAAATTATTAAATTAAAAACAAATAGGTAACCCCTGGTAATTAAATTAGTTAATAACTAAATTATTAATAGGTAGGTTTATAAATTTAATAAACAATTTTCAAATAGTATTATAAAAAAGAATAATCAACACTTTGGTAGGTAATCCTTAGGATATTAATAACTATGCATAAAAATATCAATATAAATAAAATAAACAATATTATAAAGAAGAATAATCAATACTATGGCAATCCTTAGGAAATTAATAACCACGAATAATAAAAACATATACATATAAACTTATAAAATTATTAATTACCAATACTGAAATATAACAATTTAATGAGTATAGACTAGGTAACATAAAGTAAATTTTCAATCCTATTTAAATTTTTCAAATAATTATCAATAACACCTGGGAAGACAAAAAGATATTGTTTATTCTTTAGATCTTGTAATTAATTTTTATAATAATGTTTATTTTATTTATATAGATATTTTAATGCATAGTTGTTAATCTCCAAAAGATTACTTACCAAAGTGTTGATTACTCTACTTTATAATATTATTTAAAAATTGCTCATTTTATTTATAAACTTACTTATTAATTAATGTAATTGCCAGTGTTACTTATTTGTTTTTAATTTCATAATTTATTTGATTGAAAACAAAAGTCTTTCTTATTTATTTGCATTAGATTATTTCATTATATATAAATATCATAATATGCACCATCGCCAATGGCTTTTAATGCTAATTATACTCTTTTAGGAGAATCCATAAATCTTTTTGAAGTATAGTAACACTTTTCCTTTTTATTGGTGACATTAACAATCCAAATAAATAATCAGATACATTTATTAAGTACTTTGGTATAATATAATATATAATAGTTGTAAAGTATTTGAATATTGGTATTCAAATAATTTTTTCTTTTTTATATTTGAGTAGTATTGAAATATTTTTTTGTGGTATTGAATACTAATTTGTTTGAAATACTTTTATATTTTATATATTATACACTAGGTATGTTTTATTATATTATTAAAAATCAAAATGTCACTTCTTGCAAATTGTACATGAAAAAAAAAAAATATATATAATAAAATCAGATAAACTATATGATTTAATAGTAATATAATAATTTAATCTATTTAATAGATCAAAGTTTAAAATCATGATGTGATTAAACTATAATAGGTAATGTGATTAAAAGTATGATTAAGAGGACGCCACACCGAACATTTTTTAATAAAAACTTTGCATTAGCATTTTTTATTTTTATCAATTTACAAACATGTTTGAAATACAAAACAAAAAACAAATTATAGCTCACAATATTATCTAATGACTGATAGAACTGATTTTTATTTAGAGATATGAGTTTTTACACGTTTTATAAACTGTTAAAATATTTTTTTTTTTAACAACTTATAAAATATGTAAAAATGCATATATTAAAAATCGGTTCCATCAGTCACTAGAGAATTTTGTTTTTTTCAATTTATATTTTATTTAATCTTTCTACAATATTTTAAAATTGATAAAAATGAAAAATGCATAAACATGTTTTTTTTAACAAATATTGTGATACATAATTAAAATTGGTACTAACACAGGTCTATTATTAAATTACTTTTAAAATATATTTAAATATTTTTTTATTTTTTCTTCTAATTTATAAAAATTGCCTATACAAAACCAAGATAAAAATCGGGCATCCTCAAAGCAGCAGTGCTTTGGTCGAAAAAATATTTAGCATAGTTTGTGCTATTTTAACAAAAAAAATAACATCAATATAACTGACAAACATTTTGAAAAAATTATATTTTTGAAATACATTTCAGAAATATAATTTGTTCAAAATATGTCAGTAAATATTATGTATTATTATCATTATATAGGTACCTATATTAATAAAATATCTCATAAAAAATATATGTATATATTAAGTATTTGAAAATTATTTCTAATACTTTTTTAATGTAATTGAGTATTTACTTAAATACATTGGGTAAATAAGTATTACTCTAAATACTTTTTTCAACAATATTTTTTTTACTTACTCAAATACTTTTTAAAAGTATTCCTTACAGCTCTGACTATTTGTACAAAAAAGTTATGACATGGTCATAGAAGGATACACCTATGTGCCCGTTTATGGCCACTAGTATGGCCATAGATGGGTATTGATATAAATAAATAATTTCCTTAATGGCCACCTAAATAAATATGGTAAATCATTTAATGTATTTAAAAACAATGAGGGCCTTTCTTACAATATCCTGTAAAGTGGCTGTAAAAGAGTCGGTAACTTAACGGCAATGTCTTCCGTTAGGTTTCAGTTACATGAATCTATTCTTACAACCTCCGATTAACGATCGTATAACTAACCATCAGTTTTACCACCAGTGATTCCCAAAACAACCACAAGTTTTATTGATGCGCAAATATCAAATTTCCGAGTTATTATTATTAAACAGTTGTTATCATATTAGATATATAAGATGTTATTAATTCGATCTTATTTATTGTATCTGGCCTTCCCTCTTCTTTCTTTCGCGTCTCTGCTTTCAAAGCGATAATATTGTAATTCACAATTATTTTTTTACACTTTATATTTTATATATAATGTTTAAAACTTCCACGGCTATTAATAAAATTCAAAGTAATTTTTCCTCATATGAAGAGTTTTACTTTTACGAATGGCTACATTGAAAGCTGTTTACAAAATTGGAGGAATATTCTTTGCCAAGTAATCAAAAGTACAGAAATAAATAAAAATATGAACTTAAAACAAAAGATACAGAGATTTACATTTTAATTTTTCTTAATGTTTATGTTAAGAAAACCATAAAAATTTGATAACTTGAGTTTTGAAAAATATTTTTATACTATTGTCAACATACTTTGTTATTACACATTATTCCATCCACTGTGTATGTATCTAAGAGTGTAACAATAACTATAGAACTTATTAAATTACAAAATTACACTAGGTATTTACAAATTAAATAAAAATGACTGGCCAAAGGTGGCTACTCTACTGTATTGATACATAATTGTACCCACCTTCTGAATCGCCTTTGAGCATTAACAACAGAATTAATGGCAAAAGCTTTGGGATTCCTTTTCCGTGCAGATGCTTCATCTTGATCCAATTTTTTCTTTATTTCTTTTTTCTCTGCTTTCCTACCTATACAAACAATGAAAAAAAACGAATAGATGGGTTTAAGACTAAATTAATTTACATTTAAATAACTAATATTACCAGAATGTCTTTTTCTGTGTTCTTTTTTCGCGTCATCAAATTCCTCAGCCATTGTTTTACGATAATATGTAACGAGCAAAAACGGAATATTTATATTTCAACCACAGTACATGATAATGCAAAACGAATAACGGAGTTTATTCACAAAATCTAAAAATAATAATATACTAAAAACGATCGTTTATATTTAATTATTCATAATTAATATTCACAAATCACAAAAACCACGGTCCACGAGATTGTTTAAACATTTCTGAAAAACACGTTTTTCTGTTTTGCTCGATAAGACTTATCGGGAATCTTATCACAATAGATAATAAAGGATTTATCCATGAAGACTAGAGATAAGGAGACCAAACTCTTATGGCCACCAATGATAAAAGTGGTTCGAAAAAAAGCGCGCGGTTATTCTGTCAGTAGGAGCGCATCGATCGATAGGAGGGTTACTTACTTTATTCCATATAATATAAGGATTCAGTAGCGTACGCAGGATTTTTCAATGGGGATGGCTTGAAAATAAATAAGTAATCAGTAGACACAAGATTAGGCATGAAAGAATAAAGTAGGTGCTATTTGAGTGTTCTAATAAAATAGATACTGTTAAAAAAAAAAAAATATATATATATATAGTGGCGTATTTATGGAGAGGGGGCCAGGGGTACTGAAAATTCATGTAAATATCATTAAATTAATGATTGGTTTTCAATATATGTAGACCCACCCACCAGAAAAAAAGTTGAAAATACGTCACTGTATATATATAATATATAACATTGATAATATGAAACATAAAAAAAGTAGAATTATACTGATAATGGGGGGGGGCTCCAGCCCCTTAGTCCCAATCTGCGTACGCCCCTGTAAGGATTAAATACTTTTTTATGTTTTTTCAAAATAAATAGCCAATAGGTAATATTTTTAATTGTAAACTCTTATGTATATTTTCGCGTATGTTATGTACACTTAAACTATTGTAAAAATAAAGTTACACCATTGAACCATTGAATAAAATATTAATATTATTTATAAGTATATGATTACCCAAATATGGTGTATTTCATATACATTATGTAAATCGTAGTACCTATATATTATACCTATTTAGAAATAGACGCACTATATACTATTGTTAGATATAGATTGATGACAATAATAAGTTTGTTTTTAATCTTCAATACTTACTTGATATTGTATTATACTTATTATACTACTGTGATACCTATACTTGTATTATGTTTTTTTTTTTTTTGAGTAGGTACCTATTGAATATTTAAAATAATACAAATTGTCTAGTAGTCTAGTTCCTTATACTTAATTTATTAAAAAATGGTTAAGTTTTGTTTTGTACCAGGGTGTACTATACTGGTTACACTAAAAATATTAAGGAAAATAAAACAAGTGGGTTAAAAAAGAAAAGTTTATTTAAAGCACCTAAAGTAAGAAAACAAAAATTATTCATATTATTTATGAAAAATCAGTTTATTAAACATTTTTACCTACTTTGTATAGAATATAGAGCTTCTTGCAAAATGGAATAAAGTATTCCTCGAAAAAAAACAAAATTCTCACAGAAACCTGTCATATTTGTGAATTTCATTTCAAAAGAAATTTTTTCATTTTAAAGGGACCCATATTAAGAGCAGGGAGCAATTCCATCCATATTTCCTAATCTACCATTTTATTTATCAAGCATATCACAAGAGCATATCTCCTCTTGAAAGGTCTTTAAATATTCATATTATACTAATAAAAAAGAAAAAACTAAATGCAATAGGAATAGGCTCAAAACTTCAATGCATATGCATTATTTATGTATACTGGACTTATTACAGAATTTTTCAATGTTTTAATTTTTCTAATACCTAGTTATAACCTTTAAATTGTATTTTATTCTTTATAATAAATATATAATAATATAATTTAGGTATGTACTGTAAAAGTGGGTTACTTTGCATCAACATTATAGTATTTTTATGATTAAATAGGTAGGTAACCTACTATTTTGATGAAAATAGTTTCATTTGTTAGATACCTGTGTATTACTTTAATATCTAATAATTTTTTGTCATTCAGCTATAGACTGTGATAATTTTTAATGATGTTTTTTTATATTATTAGTGGACTTTATTATACGATAATACGCCAGAGCATTGATTAATTAATTAATCAATGACCAGAGTTAAAATTAAATAAATTAAACTTATTTTAATTAATTTTTTTTTCATGTACTAATGTGAATAGTCACTATAGTGTCTTAATTCCAATATAATTTTATACTTGTTTATCATAATTTTATAAAAATTAAAGTTTAAAATTATTAAAATTAATAATTTATTTTAAAATGATAAAAAAAAAAAAACGAAAAATTGAAGGTTTAAAGTTATCAAAACAAACTTATTTTAAAACTGTTTTGAATAGGTTTTTAAATAGTACTTTCATAAATTAACATATTAGAAAGATTTTAACAACGCATAACATGTGTACATAATAACTATACATGGTCACAATTAAAAATATTGCATTTTATTTCAAAAACATTATAAGAAACATATAGAATCCTTATTAAATAGCCCCCTTAGCGAACGACCCGCTAATGGTGGCAGAAAAACCGTGCGCTTTTTGTCGGGCCACTATCGTATACTTAGTTTGGTCTCCTTATCTCTAGTCTTCACGTCTATGACCATAACAAAATCTGTTTTGTCATGTCTATGACAATGATTACAATCGTAAATAAAAATACGAGATCGATTACAGGACAGAGCTACTCAGGTGTGGCCGAAAGAGACGATTACATTACTGTGAGGTTGTCGGACTTATCCACTTTCCATAAACGTTAATGCATTATTTTTGTTAGTGTAGTTTTTTTTTATTTATACTTTATAGTCATTATGTTATTATTCGTCACTGAAAACGATGTGGAGCTGAAAATTCGGATTATCGTATAAGGACCGCTGGTATACATTTTTTCAACCAATAAATACAAGTCACGCGTATACCTAAATAATGTTTCGAACGTATTTAAATTTAACACTGAATTCAGGCGGAAAAGATGCACGCAAGTTTCAGAAATTAAATTCAAGGCTTTTTTTTACCCAGTAAGTAGGTACAAAGTACATATCAAAATCATTGATTATATAATTGATTACCTATATTAATCAATGATAAAATATATAATATTATGTGGTATAATGTATTTCCTTCTATAATACGACTGCTATATCTACCATATGATTTATAATATAGGTACAGTATACAGAGTCGGACTGGCCATGATGGCCGCTAGGACGCGAATGCGGCCGGGGCCCACCTTTTTTTTTTTTAGGTCATCAATATTTTTAAATTATTCCCCTTATATTATTGTAGAATTTTATTGTTGGATGTTATACAGCACATGTAAAACACACATAAACACATAGACCATAGACCATAGTATAAGGTGCGTTGCGTTTAGACTAGAACATATTTGATTTTGATAATATCATGACAAAATAAACAATATAAAACATTATTAACAAAATAAAATATTATTTTGTCATGGATAATATATAGCATTCGCTGCGAGCACGATAAACCGTTTGTATTATAAACCAAAAGTGCTGCAACAACTGGCCGGACGGGTGACGATGCTAAACATCGAGTCCCCGATTTTCAAAGGCGCCTCATATGTTCCATGATTTTTACTGTCTATTAAGGGGATTGGAAGCGGCGATTGTCCGTCTCTCTCTATCACACACGTAACATAGCAATTTAGACCATTTCTATTTCCAACGTACCGATGGAACTAGTGATGCGATAAGGATTCTGAAAACTGATTTGAATTTGCCGTGATGTCTTCTTTAGGACAACTTTTCCACATTTTTGATTTTGTCCCCCTAAGATTATCTTAATATATTTGGACATTTAAAAATTGACATTTTCAATTATTGTGAAAATCAAAGGCAAAAAATTAAAAAGTGGGAAAGTCGTTTTAAAGTAGATTTGACGACGAATTCAGATCAGTTTTCAGAATCCCTATCGCATCACTAGATCCATCGGTACGTTGTAAATAGAAATGGTCTAAATTGCCATGTTACGTGTGTGATAGAGAGAGAGAGAGAGACAATCGCCGCTTCCAATCCCCTTAAGAGTAAGATGTACCTATAGTATTTAACATTTATTGATGTGAAATACGGCGTCTAGATATTTCATGTCAATCCATGTGGACCGATAAAAATGATAACTATTGCAATTAGTTTATAGATATTACCATTACCGTACTACATAGTTCAGGAATATAGCAGGGGTCTCATTGAGCTAATCGATAATAGTAGATAAAGGAAATGGTTTTCCCAAAAAGTGCGGTGTAAACGCCGCGGACGCATTCGTTAACAAGGTTAACTATAGTCTATATACCGCTCTAAAAACCCAAGATTAAATATTATTTTATCGGTAATAATGCCGCATCGCATTGCCGTGAAATCCACTCTTATTTTTAGAAATGTGAATCGACACTCGACAGTGGATAGTGGTTAAGAGGATGCTATACCCGCATTTTCTGTCTCCGTCCATCTAATTGGTAATACCTATAGCAAAATTGTACAACGCAAAATTGAAATTATGGCATTTTGGTTAGATTTAGAGCTTAAACACCTATTATCAAATTTAACGAGAAGAATAATTTCGAGTGAACCTCATGGGCTTTTTGTAAAAT
>JAIPRL010007100.1:0-24751 GCA_025469235.1 Pemphigus obesinymphae
ATTATTATAATCACGAGACTAGTATCTCATAGCGTTTTCCATCTATTGTATTTGTTTACACTACACTAGTGTAGACTGTATCACACTACACGCGTGCAATAACAAAAGCAGCAATGCATTATCAATTGTCATGACAATTTTAGAACATTTTTCAGAACCTAAATCGGATAATATGCGGCTTCAAAATTTGAGAAATGCGGAGACTCTTTTTTACACATATTTCAACCCAGTCGCGAGGCCTCTTAAGCCAGTAAAAATAGTCACGTAGTGTCAGTACCTTTTTTATTGTTGTGTTATCACGATATTTGTTCAAAATCACGTTCACGCACTATAACTACAACTTTTCTCCGTAAAATCGCAGTCAATATTTATACATGGTATGAAAGTTGAAAATATTTACTATGCCGTAACGTGGAGATTATTTTCAATGTGTTTTTTTGAAAGCATAATGATCTGTGATTAAAAATCGTAAAATTTAAAAATTAAAAAAAAAAAAAAAAATTGGAACTAAAAAAACCCACGCATAGTAAATATTCTCATCTTTCATATTTTGTATGAATGCGTTGACTCTCCGATTACTAAGGGTGCACTCCCAAAATGTTAAACTGAAATTGCGCTTATGTATGTACATTCAAGTATTTGTATTGCCTAGTATACTTGCAATGTTAATTTTAAATTCTCTCGTGTACGAATTATATATTTAGCCAGTACATATTTAGCTCAAAAAATTATATTCCAAAATATAAATTAAATCTGTTTGGTCAGCCAGTTTACTAATTGCCAGGCATCTCGCACAGCCAGCTGTATGCAAATAAAGCCAACGTTTCAGCCAAACATTGGCAATCCTTTGACTTGTGTCAAGTTCAAGGGCATCATTCAGTTTTCGTTCCGAGTGTGTGAACTCACAGGCAAGCCAATTTTAAAATTTCACCGGGCCATTTTATTCAAAAAAGTGTATAGTATATTATGAATCGTTCGAGTTCAGAAAGAGGACATGTCCAATTTTTTGGCAAAATGAGTTAGTTACGCCATTATTTTGTTCCTAACATCTAGAGGCATGTTTAGTGTTAAAAGATGATATATTATGTCTTGCAGTTGTATATGAGAAAAAAAATCAAGATTAAATAATAGTTATAAAAGCATACGTATACCTATTGATTATTATAGATACGTCTCCCGACAATTTTGTGTTTATTCTGCTGGCAATAAGCTTTTCATAGCTTTTATCGTCATCGATATGCTTTTTACTTTACTAAATGCTTCCGTATAAACATCAAACTACCCCATCGTTCCCGAAAATTTAAGTCGAGTGCAGAAAGGAGACATATCCAGGGAATAAAAATGGCTGCTGTGGACATACAAAAATAGTAAATCTGATCCAATCATGATATTTTTCTGTAGAAAGGTATCAGAAAACTTGTATACATTTTTCAAAACTTTGGCCGTATTATATGAATTCATTGTAAACAGTTTTTTTTTGTTTCGTGCAAAATTTGGTTTTCTGGACATGTCCCCTTACTGAACTCGGCGATTCATATATATATATATTAGTGATGTTACGAACCCAGATTTTAGAGGTCGAACCGAACCCGAAACAAACTTTTTAAAATTTTAACGAACCCAAACCGAACCGAACTATTCAATTAAAATATCGAACCCGAACCGAACTTCATAAAAAAAAAAACAATACAATAATATAAATTACCATTTTTTTATTAATTATGTATATTTGCATAAAAATTTATTAAGTAGATGCCTCTTAAACATAATTTCAAGTCTAAGTGAAGAAGGATTCCACATTTTTCCATTTCTTTTCATCGTTTTTCGACAAATTAGTTTCAAATTTTTTTTCCTAAGTTCGATATTCGAATTGAACTGTTTTGTGTTTAGTTCGGTTCGAATATTTCCAATTTTGAGTTTGATTTTCGAACCCCGGGTTGGGTTCGGGTCGGTTCGAAAATCGAACAGTTTGTAACATCACTAATATATATATATATAATATATACTTTCCGGCTTTCATCACGCTACCTTGCCATAATCAAACCGTGCTACGTTGACATACAGAGCGCTAATATTTATTGAAAATAATATTGTCATACGCGTTGTTTGTGGAATAATGCTGTATAATATTCAAACCTGCGCGTGACGGACGAGTTTTCGTTCACCGCCGGGGCTATTTCTTAACGTGCATCATGTCAACGACTATATATACCTGCCTATTTAAAATTGTAATTATATTTTTTTTTCACACCTACATTCTACACTGTTGTTTCGAAAAATTATTCCGTTATTTTTTAATCGAGTGTAGAGTATACCGTATATTACAATATATTCACAAATTGGCTAAATTATTATTGTATGTGACCGGAAATTGAAAAAAATTGACCTACTATAGATTTGATGCTCTCTTTGACAAAAAAAAAAAAAAAAAAAACTGAAATTACGCCGCTGTAAATAACCTATTGTTATTATAATTTATGCCTTTTGGAATGTATTAATTTAAGTAGGTATTTAAAAAATATTAAATAAACCATAATGTTCGGTTAATCTTATTTACATATTGCTTAAAATCGAAGTCCGCGTGTATCAAAAATAAGTTAAATTAAAATAGGCACTACTACGCCATAAGACCTTTAGTTAAAAGTTAATAAGCAACAAAAAAAATCATGTTATCTCGTTAGGGATGAAGTTAAAATGGAAAAAAATTATAACTTATTTGTTAATATGTGTTAATATTTAAATATTTCAAATTAGTATAAAAATTAATTTTGATTATTATTTAATATATTTGAAGAAGTGTTCGCTAAAAAATAATTATAAAAACTAAAAAGATAAATTAAAACATAATGAGAATTTAAACTATTCTTAAAGTTAATAACCAATTAATCTGTTAATATTTCAATTGAAAAAATAATTAACTATAGTTGAGTTAAAAAGTTTAAACGAGATTAGGTATCATTTTAACTATTTAACCACCTTTATATGAGAAGTTATTCGTTATCATGTAAATTTAACGTTATTAAATTAAGAATTTCGATTTTTATTTCTACGCCATAATATAATATATATCCTATAAATACGTATTTATGAAAAAATATTAAATATATTAATTTATAATAGCTTAATAGATTACGAATAAAAAAAATGCATTTTTTTGTTTTTCCGACAACAATAATATAAATTGTTGATTATTATTTTACAATAAGTAATGAGAAACGAAAAAATTATAACTTTTAATTTAACTCTAATGATATTATTATTAATTAATCAATTATAACTAACTTATAATTTTAATGGGGTTTATTACTTGCCAGCCGCGGTTACGCTGCAATAACGAAATGAATATTGGAACAATATTTATAATACTTAATCGGGTTAATATTCTCAATTTGATGAGGTGTTATTATATTATTCAACCATGTATACCTATACATGGTTGAATGGATACCCTATACAGTTGAATGGATACATAAAAATATAGTATAGGTACAACTATATATCATATTATATTATAATCTATAAATACAAATATAATATCGATGTATAGTTAATTCGTGACACAAATGATAGTAAGTATTGTATACCAATAAAAGTGGTATTTTAATAAAATACAAACATAACTTTAAAACTATAATAACACGAAATTCGCATAAATAACAATAACATAGGATACAATTTTTTTTTAAAAAAGAGTAACTCGATCCGTTGGTAATATACAACCCAAGTAAAATTAACGTCTATAAAAACAGTACGTATCTTAATAAAAATTATAGGTTAGGTACATATTACTATAAATTACTATAAATTACGATACATTACCTATTAAAACGTAATCGTATACGTGATAAGTTTAATCATTTTACGCTTAAACATACGGACGAGTCTATATATGCAGGACATTAGAGCAACGCCTTATCATTTAGTTGTTATTATTTTATTTTTTATCAAATTGAATTTTCAGTTTAATTTTCTTTAATATTATAGATGGGTATAACTTTTCCATTAACTAGGAATTAAAAATAAATTACCTATTAAACATGCGCTTAATAAACTAGAAATATAATTTATTCTCTAAAATTTTAATAGCAAACATGAATATTTTATAATTTCTACTTACAATAGTTATTTTAATTATTTATATTTATTGTTTATAAAATTTAGCATATAGCAATAATTATAATTTTAGTCTGTCTATTTTTTAACTCTCCAGTTAGAATTCTTTTCAATTGAGTAGTCGGGAAAATAATTTCAATTTAGTCATAACCATATAGTTGCTGGACAATTAAATTTGTTAGTACTATTCAGAGAAAATCTACTTTTTGTATGAGTTGGAGGATCATTCTATATGAACCAAAATAAGTATATGGTTATGTTTAGTAAACAATGTTTAAACAATTAAAATATTTAGTATTGTTCATTGTCATAATTTCATTTAACGGTCCAAAAAATTAAATGCCATATCATTCCAAGGTAAGAAAAATATTTAGTATTGTCCATCGAGTAAAAAAATTTTAATTAATTTTTAATAGACAATAAACTAAAAATAATTTATAACACTTATTACATAGAAAATTACTAAAAGAGCAAAAAAAGTTATATGTGTATTCTGTATAGTTATCATAAATACAAGTTTGTTTAAACCAATAATTATGTTCAACAATCCTAATTTATTGCTTTTAAATAGTAGTAGATGTACAGTTTACTGTGTTTGCTGTTAAAAACATGCCAATTTTTCATTTATTATTTTAAAATATACCTATATATATGATTTATCTACAAATTACATAATTAAATGTAGACAAATAAAATAAATTTAATAACTCAGTATTGTAATGTCTGTTTTTAGCTTGATGCAACGTATTGCTTTACAATTGATGCAACTAAAGTGTAGTACTTTAAATTATATTTCCAGTTTATTAAGTACACATCTTTAATATTAAGGGAGTTCGAGTCGGTCATTTTCTAAAGAGTATTATATAGACAAATTATCGTACATGATAAAATTTTAAATTCAGAATTTAATGCGGTTAGAGAGGTCATTGAAGTTAATAAAGCTAATAATAAATTAATAAATACACTCCTTGGGCTTGTATATAGGTTAAAAATGAATTACAAATGTGAAAATAATGTGAATAAGACCGTATACTAAATCACTTTTTGAACAGAAATTTGCTTTCGCAGTGACAAAATTGTGAGATTTTGACTCGTCCAATTTTAATTCTGGAAATAGCATAAGGTTCTTTGGCATCTTTTCTAGGTTTTAATCGAGGCGTTTTTCGAAATATGAAGTTCCGCTTCAGATATACACAAGTGAACAATTTTTAAAATATGTAAATTTTGTTTAATCATACAGAAATCGAAAATTTATATTTGGAAAAACGCCTCGATTAAAACCTAGAAAAGATGTCAAACAATATTAAGTATGCTTTTTACAGAATTAAAATCGGATTAGCCAAAGTCGCGCAATTTTGTCACAGCGAAAGGTCTAAAAACGATATTTTTTTGACCGACTCGAACCACCTTAAAGAAAACAAACTGAAAATTCAATTTTATAACGTAAATAAATGATAACGTCGGGTGATAACAACTAAATGATAAGGCGTTGCACTAATGTCCTGCGTATAGACACATCCTAAACATACACAACACGCGTGATAATATCATAATATATATATAGGTAGGGACTGTACGTAAAACATTGATAGCAGTGATGTATGATTCAATGGCACGTGGTATATTACAAGTAATAACAATTAATATAATATAATATAATATATAGTAGAGAGCCTTATTATATAAAATATATGAACGTCATAACGTATAATGATAATAATGTCATTTAGTAATAATGAATATGAATTCGCGTCCTCGAAACACTTGGTAAACATTATATTAAGATTTAATGGTTTGGTACAGGCGATTTTTTTACCCGTGAATTTTGATCGATCCCAACCCCGATATAATAATAATACATATATAATATGTCATTATTTTATATTGCGAATTTTGACGGTTTTTACGCGTTTTTTTCATTGAGAACATTTCGAGGGATATCGTCGTTAAAATGTATACGCGATCGTCATACGACTTCCATAAACATAGAATAATGTATAACGTTGGGTGGACTAACCCAACCTAAAAAAAAAAAAATAAAAAATAAACAAGATTCGACGGCAACCCGTAATATGGGTGTGGTAACTCGTGTGATCTACATATACGCCATCGATAATAAAACGTGGGACGTGAGTGGCCCGTGGGTCATGTTATGGCGCACAGCCGGGACTTGATCTTGGTCGGTTTCCGGGACGCGGCCGGTTGGGGCTGTGGCGTCGTCGAGTGCTGGTGCTGTCCCATGAGCCGGCGTTGTTGCAGCAGCCTGTTGATCACTATCCTGTACGTAGCCACTACGTTGCTCCTGGACCCCCGCGGACCCTGTTCGTCGAGCATCGCCCTGGATATGCCCAGCGCCTCCAGGGACCGTCTGGCGTTCGCCTCAGTGTCGGTCAGTTCGTCGGACCCCGCGGACGGGTAAGCGCACCAAAGGCCGTACACCGAGTTGTTGTTGAACCGGATCTGGTACCCAGACGCTTCCTTCAGCCAGTCCGACTTCAGTACCTGGTCGATCCCGAACCGGTCGTCGGGACACGTGTTGAGCATGGATCCTGTGGACGAACGATACGTGTTACAATATGTATAAACAATGTTGCCAGAAAATATCCTGTTCTTAAGAGGATCAAGTCGGCTCCGTCCAATACCAATTAAAAATTTAGGAAATTTACGTTTGGCATTATTTTCACGACTTTATCATTTCTTATATTATAATAGAGTAAATTTACCTAGTAGGTACCAAATTTACAGTCGAGATCATTATTATGCCGTAGCGTTTTTTTTTTTTTAATAATGTCGAATATAAATTTCCTACATTTTCAATTGGTTAGACGGAGACGGCATCCTTAGCATCTTAAACAATAATGACTTGCTTGTTTCCACGTCGGGGATTGAAACTATTTTATTTTTAACTATGGTCATTTAAACCGATTAAAGACTTAAAAAAGTTACAAATGTTAAAAACGCGATCTTAACAGCTTATAAACAATTTTCGAAAACCTATTTCAATCCCTAATTTTAATTTAATTGTTTAAATTCAACATTTTTTCTTTATAATTATAATTTATTGGGCAAAATTGTAACCCTCCAAATCTTATTATTTATTTATGTTTATACTCGGTTATTTTTATCATGATTAGTGATAATTACGAGGTATATTCAGTGGTCGAATTGTTAGTGGGGGTGCGCAGAGCTTCTCTACTATTTTATAATATTTTGAGAGCACCCTTATTAATTATTTTGTACAATATAGTGTATACGAGTTATATAGATTGAGGGAACGCTCGTTCATTGAAAGCTATGAGAGAGTATCCCTTCTTCTACTTTTCGAGCACTGGGCTTATCATCAAACGTTCTCACCGGAGGCCTCTCCTCTGATTTGACAAATCATATTCTCATTTTGAAGAAAATTAAGGATTCAATATGTAACCACAAGACAAGTCCACTTTTTTCGGGAAATCGCGTTTTCATTGTTTCGAATAAGGCAATAAATGCTACATAATTTACACCTAATTATGTATGGTTATTATGTTGAAATCGGATTTCGAAAATTACCACGAGTAAAATAATTGTATTTATATATTATCTACTTTGTACACCCATTTGTGTGCAATGTTTTTTGTTTAAAACAAACATGACATTATTTTACAAAATATGTTGTTAGAATGTTAGAATGAAATCGTATTCTTCGTGCCCTAGTATTTTATGTAGAGAACATAAATAATTAATGTTCTGCGGCTTCGGAATTGAAATTTAAGTATTATTCTACAACTATACCCTGTCGGGTTTTAAATCTAAACACAACACTTACAATCCTTTTAACGACACACACGATAGTGTATTGATTAGCAAATAAACAGTGTCTGTATAATAATTTGCAAACTTTATAATTCATATTTCATTTAATTATGTCGTATTATATAAATCGTTGAAGAAACAAAATGTTAATATGGGAAAGGGGGTAGTAGAAGTGTTTTTTTTTTTATGTAAAAATGCAAAATATATTTACTACAGAATTTAAATAATATGATTCGTATAACAATATTCTCGTTATAATCCTTATTAAACGTTCGGGGTCAAAGTTCTACAACTGTACGTAACATAATATTGTTGGTCACAAGTTCATTATGCGCAAATAAACTGTAACAGTACACAAGTTGTTCAAATCAATATAAATAATGCATAGGTATATATTTATACAAATTTTTAGAGTGTCTATAATAACAATATATACGAGTATAGTGTACAACAGTAGTATTTGTAGTATTTGATTTTAAATCCGTACATAATATTTATAAGTGAACCCAAAATCAAAATTTTAAATTTAACCGTCGATATTTTCGATAAACTCTGTTAGCCCAAATCCGACTTAATAATATTTATTTATTTTAAAATAATATAGAATATATTATTGTGTAATGTATATTACAGTCACAGCCAGTCTTGTAATCTTGTAAAGTATAAAAGTACACAGAGACTTTTTAAATACTTTTCTAAAAAAAATCATTTGTATTTGTATTTGTATTTAAAACTGTTTATACAGTTAAGTACCTAAATAATCAAATTTACATACATAATATCATAAATTATTTTTAAAATATTATCTGTAGTGTGAATATTTTCCTACCTTTTTGGTTAATATTTATGCTAATGTTATATAAATATGGTTTTAATGACATAAATATCATCATATACGATATATTATTTCAGAGGGAAAAAGTAATCGATATTGGATGATAATTTTGATTGATTAACATTGATAACCAAAGTAAAATATTTAGGAGTTTTCCTAGGTTGTCGGGATTGACAAAAGAAAAGTTGTCAATAAAAAAAAAATATTTTTTATTTACATGCGTGTTAATTACTTTTATTCACAATATAAATAAGTATTGTTTAATTTCACAGTATTACACAACACGTATTTTAATATATTTGATTGCTTTTATATTACTTTATATTACTATTACTTTTAACCTGGTATTATTATGTTTATTCAATTATTTAATGAGATGTTTTTGCTTACATTTGATTTATTAATTTTACAAAATATTTGGGGTGTATGATGACAAAACTAATCTCAAGCTATTTTCAGAATGCATATCAGTCAAACACTCAAACGTGATCGGTAGGTACCTACTTACTTTTGGTTTGAAGTAAATACGAAAAGGCCGATTAACATAGATATGCCGATCCAAAGCAGGAAAATATATACTCAGCACATGGTATTAAATTGGGAAATTCTTCCTTGCTACCAAGTACCAAAAGTTATTTTCTGACGATCTGGCTAACTAATTATATTTATTGTTATTGTCATTGCCTCAATGCGGACTGGTTCGATTTATCAATTTATACGAACGCGATAAAGGCCGTTAATAGAAATTAATACATGATATCCATCAGATTACGTAATACGTAGAATGTACCTATACGTAGCTACTCGAAATCAGTGTATATTGTGTATAATCTCGTTTTTCATAGTTATTTATTGCCTTTTTCTATATATATAATTTTTATATTCGTGAACAAAGATACACATTTTCAAAAAAAAAAAAAAATTATAGTATTTTTTTCCTGAAATAAGAATCCAAAACTTCAAGAAAAAGTCGCGATTGACTCGGACGCATGTTGCGATCGACCTGTTGACCACCCCTGAAATATATTACCAACAAACATTTTTCTAAAATTTGGATTTACAAAATACCTAGGTATTTTTAAGTTGTAAATAATTTTTCATTTTGAATTTCTAAAAGTTTTAATTTAATTAAAAGTATTTAAATTATAACGTAGAATTGTAAAAATTATTTAATAAAAATAAAAGTTTAAAATATTGAATAGAACAAAAGTTATTTCATTTCCCAGATCTCCGTTCAGGGACCCTGTAAATACTATGATAGGTATAACTCGTGAAAAATTAAATAATTTTAATCAAATATACAATATGCACGTGTAAAAATGACTATATATAGACGATGGATATATACAGGGAAAACATATGTACCTACCTATCTAAATTGAAACTTTTAAATTTGTTTTAAATTCTAAAATTTTCTAAAAAATTTTAAAATTTTATTGGTACATTTGATGAAATTAACATGATTTAATTCATTTTTTTTTTAATTTCATCATCCACGTATGTTCACCTAATTATTTATTGAAGACAATTGAATTAACAATACCGTAAATAATTGTTATTGTTTATGGATGTAATGCACATTGGATACTAGTCAATTTGGTTAATCGTTTTATTTGATCATCCGTGTTCAATCAATAATACATTTTATAAACGTGTTTTTTTATATTGTTATAACGTGGTTTAACAATAATTACGTAATCGCGATATGTGACAAGGTCGTATCTAAAACCAATTTTTAGTTGAGATCCAAAATTGTTTAATTCAATTTCAAAATTACATTATTATTGATATATTCTATCAATTTATTAAAATGTCTCTATTTTTGTATAATTTTCAATCAGCATTATAGAGGTGTTAGAAAAATCATGAAATTTCATTTTTATCTATAAATTTATGGCAACCATATTATATTATCTTTATTTGAGTTAATTTTTATTATTATTTTTTTTGTTTTGTTGATAATAAAACATTTCTCGGAATATGTTGTACCTTATCTACCAGAGCACCACTTTTGCTTTTTGACCCATTCGCTTCACTTCGACTATTTCCAACATCGTTAATTTTTCAACATTGTTGTTTAAGTTTTTGAATATATTTATACGGTTGAATTTAATTAGTCATATCACTTTCAATCTTATACTACATTTTCGTCCACATTGAACACCCAATTAACTCCTAGAAATTCCATCGGAATTCAAAATTCTCATCTGATGATCAACAGATAGATTCACAATTTTGGTATAGGGATCGAAAAATCACCATTTATTTCGTAATAGATCATTTTTGGAAATGCTTCAATTATTTTAATATATATGTTCACACTGCAGGACATAAAATGCGTAATTTAAACATACGTTTTATTAGTTTCTCGTGAGATTTTTGAATAAAAAAAAAAAAATGTATAATACTATTTATTACGCATTTGTCTATTTGGTGAAGTAAAAATGATTTTTTTTTTTTTTTTTGTGAACGATTTTACCTATGAGCGATTTCAACGGTTGAGACATCCACAAGGGCGTGTCCACCTGTCCGGCCAGTATGGACCTTCTGAGCGCAGTCATGTTGTCCCCAAGAAACGGCATCGTGGCCGTAGTCATAAAGAACAGCAGCACGCCCAGCGACCACACGTCTACTGGACGACCAACGTAACGCTGGTCTAGGAACAATTCGGGCGCCGCGTACGGCGGAGATCCGCAGAAAGTCTCCAGTTTTTCGTTGTCTGAAAAAATAAATAGAAATCAAATTGTAAAAATACATATTATAACAATCGGTTACCAGTGCAAAGACTAGTACAAACATAATATAAGTGTGGAGAGGAATACAAGTGGATGGCCAATTTTCCATTCTCCCTTCTCTTTCTCTCCTCACCAAAAATATATTTATTTATATATATATATTTTATCTAAAAATTACCATTCCTTTAAAAAATATCTATATTTTTTTAAAATTCGGTACATTAGTATGTGTAAACGGCTTTTATCCTTCACCAAAAACCACCAATATAACGTATACCAGAGGTGTTGAACCTTTTTTGAATTAAATGCAAACATTTTGCAATCAAAGTTACAAAAAACGTTTACTTACCAAAAATGTTAACGAAAATTAATGATGAATATAATAGTTTAAATTTAACTATGTATTAAATTAATACCTAGTATAATTATTAAAGGTTAAATTATTTTCGAACGTAATATCTGTTATTTTCCAGTGAATAATATTTATATATATCAGGTATATCTATGACACATTTTTTCAAGTGATTTTTGAAAAAAGTCGAAATTATAATTAACTACTTCCGAGTGGCTTAAAATTACGATTTTAAAAAGTTACCATCTATTGTTTATATTTATGGGGATCGCATTATATTAGGGCCAAACCTACAAAACTACTTAATTATATTTAGAGTTTAAAATTGTGTCCGGGATGATTTTATAAAACCAAATTAAATCGAGTCCAATATTCATCTAAATCCTTTTATTTCAGTCGAAACTTTGCTCGATACACAGTAGTCGGATAACAATTTTAAGCAGAATAGAAAATAAATTAATTATTAAAGAATCCGTTGATGCAGGTACGATAATGGATAAATTACCCGTTTTAATTCTACAATTATTATGAAAATAACTAATAAGTTTTTAGAAGATAATCTAATCATAGTGAATATACTCAATTCAGACAATCTGGCTATTAGGAAGATACTCAATTCCAATAACCTAGAAATATATGTAGAACAATTAGAGGTTAATGGGAATCAGTTTAATAATTTCAGTTTTAATAAATTTTTTTTAATTTATAAAAATTATAATAGGTAACAGTGATAAATAAAATTAGTTACACTATATATTATTAGGTTTTAATATACCATAGTTGTGACACCATTTAACTATGATTTTATTACTAGTGAGCAAAGTGGATTTCGGCCGAAATATAGCTTTTCCAATTCTTTTTTTCCTAAATTGAATACTCCTAATTTCAACTTTTCCTTAAAAATTCTCAATAAAGACAGAAAATAAAATAAAAATGTCAAATGTTATGATGAGTTAAGAGTTTCCAGTCAAATAAAAATGAATAAATTACATTTTATAATGTGATCAATAGTTCAAACAAAATATATCGGTATAAAAAAGGTTATCTAGTTTTTTCATTTTTCGATCATTTTTCCAATGTTCAAGTTTTTTTTTTTTTATCTGTATTCAACTGGGTTATTTTTGATATATAATAGGGATGAAATTGGATATTTTATTGTGGATTACACGCGTGTTTGTGACGACGTAAAATAAATAGATTTTTTTTTTATTTATACTAATACGCATATACCTTTTATGATGATGACTGGACGAGTGACGACACATACAGTTCATATCGTCTTCTAGTAAACAAAATTCTTAAACACGCTATTGCGTGTTTCACATACATATACATATATTATTTATATAATAATATGTTCGTAGATCGATTGTTTTTTTTTGTCGTAGAATTGACGGGGTAAGCGAAATGCCGGAATCCGTCATGAGGCGATGTGACGAAATATTATTATACATTTATTGATATAGGTACAAAAAATTATAATATTATTTACCTGTTTAAAATATTGTTTAAAAAATTCAACTCATTAAATTGACAATCTTAATGTTATACCTATATAATTAAAAAAAATAACCTATATACCTATGTATATATATTTATTTTTTAATAACCAAACTAATTATTAAACGGAAAAAAAGATAATAGATATTTATTTACCTAAGAAATATTGTATATATATGAATAAATAATCCTCGGGGGACCTATATACTACACCAACCTATATACCTATGTTATAATATTGTGTTCATAAAAATATCATTTGGCAACCCTAAAAATGTATCCGTAAAATAATATTAAAGTTATGTTCGAAAAATATGCCCCTCCGTTGGAGTTTATTTTTTTTTTTTATTATTTGATTGGTTCTGAGGGGAAAAGATTAACCCGTGTACTACGCCCAAATTACGACTATAGTTTTTGAGGAGAGAAAAGTCAACACGCTTCTCGCTCTTTTATTTCCAAATACTGATAGTAAAAATTTGATAATATGTTTTGTATCTTGTTTTATTCTCTCGTTGACTCATAATTAGTCATAAATATCCCTTCCAACTAAAATAACCTTCAGATCCATCCCTGCACTTATTCATATACATATAGAGTTACAGATGGGTCACACGGACTACCGTAATATACGTACACAATTTACCGAACACATTAATTAGACGGAGTTATTAATAAAATTAAAAAAAATATTATCAATTGAAACTGTTTATCTATTTGAAC
Source organism: Pemphigus obesinymphae (assembly GCA_025469235.1). Classification (NCBI taxonomy): domain Eukaryota; kingdom Metazoa; phylum Arthropoda; class Insecta; order Hemiptera; family Aphididae; genus Pemphigus; species Pemphigus obesinymphae. The sequence goes on from JAIPRL010007100.1 coordinate 14,048, forward strand.
TAATTGCGCGTTTAGTATACTTTTTTTCCCCTACACTTACAATAATGACCACTACACACGAAACGTCGGAACGTTTTATTATTATAATTAATCTTTTGAAATGGCTAATTTATCGCGAGATTATACTATGGCAATTACAAACACCGTACGTCATTATGAAAGTGACTTTATTTATACGCGAAATTAAAATACAATGATAAAATTGTGTAGTGAATTTTATTTAAACATTTCACGTCGTGCAGTCTGTGCCAAACACGTGCGTATACTCGGACAATATAAAATTCATTACAATTATTACAATAAATTATTTTAATATTTTCGTTTGGAAATTAACTACCTACTATGAATATTACAGAATGGCTATATGTTATCAAAATGATTATACGTTGAAACCGGGCAATCGTAATCAACTTTGAATATCGTCGAATCCCACAGAAATGTGTCGATTTCAATACGAAATTACTGATGTAGTCGTATATACCGGAAAATAACTTAGTCTATAATGAAAAATAAAAATTCGATTTGTATCTACTTTGAAATTTATTTAAACATATTTAGATAACTAATAACATTATAATTCAATTATTTTCGATTAAATTATGATTACATTGTTACTTTCAATGAAATTTGATTTTCAATGTACAATTTTATTTTTTAAGAGAACCCCTGGACGCTACATATACGATTATTAAGGGGTTTCGTATAGGCAATTACTAAGTCATTTTAAGAATATTAATCCAATAATTTTAAAAGTCCTATCTGTAAATGGCGGAAGTATTTCACTTTTCGGGTAAAATACTGCAAGTGGTGAATAAATTAAATCTGAAAGCAATGATAAATAATTTCTTTCGATAAAATGATTCTGAGCGGAGCTTTAGTATAATATAATACATATTATGTATAGTACATATTAATATTACCAGTCGAAAAACAATTTGAAGACATTTTTCAAAATATAAATTTATAAACAATTTTCAAAATTATATGGCAATGCAATAATAGTGCAATAATGCAATAATAGTAAAATGCATATACTATATTGATATTTCAAAGTTCTAGACGTATTTTTTTCAAAATTATGAGGAAATAACTAGGTTTTTTTGCTGTTTTCCTTACGCATTTGTCAAATATTCGAAAAATTACCTTTTCAAAGTAATATCCTATCAAGTGTGCTATAAATTTAGTAGGTACATGTGTAACAATTGGATCAATTATTTCGATCGAAATTTATTTCCAGAAAAAAAAATATATATACATAATTGTAAAATCACTAACGAGCTCTCATCCTCTACTCAGAATTTAAAATATTAATATACATTTTAAAAGTAATTTTAAAATGGTCCCATATCAGTGTAAATATTTTGTTGCGTGTATATGTGTTTTTTTATTGGGTTGTTGTTTTATTTTAAATTTTGTTAAAAATTGATATATTTTATTTACAGATTAAAAAAAAAATGAAAATAAATTCTCTTCAAAATATGGTTTTCTATCTATTTTATAATAGGTATTTTATCTCGCAAATCATTTAATCATTTTAATAACCTTTCATTAAAAAAATTTCATAAATACATTTTTATCACTGATAATAATCATCGGTATGACGTCTTCTTAGGCTCGATTGATTCCAATACTATAATTTAATAAAATAATTAATAGAAAAAAAAAAACAGGAAAGTTTTAAAAATTAAACCTGTTTTTCCCCGTTATTGTGTTGTTTTTCTATATGATGATTTGATATACGTGTTTTTTTTAGGTCGTATGTGTGTGTAAATATATTGTTAATACTTTATCCATTAAAAAATATTTCTGTCGATAAAGAGACAATAATCGCGTAAATTGTGTATTTTATTACAATTAAAAATACATCGGGTTATGTTAAGTACCGTATTTTAGAGTAAAACATTTCCTCCTCGAGCATTATTTTCAGTTCAAAGAGTTTTTTATTTTTGATACTTACATTGTTTATTGTACATTTTTATTTAATTTACTAATAAATCATAATAATATGTTGTGAATAATAATAATTCGATCAAGTGATATAAAAAATAAATTAATAAAAACACTTACTCGAGACTGAGATGCTAAAACCGAAGTCTCCCAATTTGGCGACTCCTCTGGAACTTAAGAACACATTTTCTGCTTTGATATCTCTGTGAACGATATTGCGGTCATGCTGAACAAGAAAAAAAAATCGACAATATAAACAAGAGGTGTAACACAGAAAAAGGTGTTAAAAAATTGAATAAAATCGTTTACCAAATGTTTGACGGCCAACACGATCTGAGCGAAAATGTTTTTCGCCTCCGACTCGTGCATCCTGCCCTCGGATATCAGTCTTTTGAACAGTTCTCCAGCCGCCGCGTGTTCCATAATCAAATAGTATTTTGTGTACGTCTCGATCACTTCGAACAATCTAAATTTTAAAGTTGTAAAAGAAAACTGTTCACAATACCTATGCATATTATAAACTTTGCATTGACGCTAATAGTTGTTTACGTATTTTAATACTAGTTATTGATTTATTTGTTTCCTTAACCGCTGATCATTCAAACACGCCCATGGTTATTATACATTTCGTAAATTTTTTCTCGCCGATTCATGGAGATCATCAGCAATTTCTCAATTAGACGTTAGGAATTCTCTTTATTATCCCGGCTTTGTATACCTCTTCGAAAATCGATATATCTTACTAGAAACAGACATATCATCCTCCTCTCGATACTTCATTAGCACACGTAACCTATCGATAAGCTCGTTCGGATCGATTAAATCACGTTTTTGTAATTTAGAAATACAATATTTCATACCTTCACCCGATGAAAACAGCCTTGAAGTGTTTATAATTTCGGATTTTTCAAAAATAATAATTTTTCAAGTCTTGGTGTTAGCGAGTACGAATTTAGTTTTATGGTTTTATTTAAAGTAATTTTTAAATTAGTCGAACGAGCTTATCGATAGATTACGTGTGCTAATGAAGTTTGAATGATCAGCGGTTAAGGAACAAATAAATTAATAAATAATTAGTATTGAAATAAACAACAAAAACGAAGAGGGAAATGATACAAAATGTTGAAAAAAACCTAGATTATTCCTTAAATTATACGTTAACGAGATTGATGTGATTTTACAAACGAAAGACTTGGAATATTTTGAAGTCAATAGTCAACATTGAAGAAGAAATTGACTTTCTCAGGCTTTATGGAATTATGTATAGAAGATAATTTATATCTTGTTGTATTTTTCATATGGGTTTCAAGCTTACACGATGTATATTACCCTCTTATCCTTTTCGTAAACGTTATAATACGTTTAGTTTTTTACTATACCTATATAATGTAGGTATTGTCGGAAATATTTAAAAATATATTGAATATATATATATATATAAATATAGTATATAGATATAGATAAAAACCTAATTTCGAAAAAATAATGTATTAAATAAAACAAATTATTTTGTAGAAATTGGGTTTTTATTTATATCTATAAAAAATTCTACAAGTTACTCAACACCAAAATATAGCATATATATATATATATTCGTAATAACAAACGTAAATTTGATTTTGCGATTGTGGTTAGCGGATGTACCTATGATTGGTGTCGGATCTTTGATAATACAGGTAATATGTGTCTATATAATATAACTTGTGATAGACTGTTTTAAAAAAATTAAAAGTAAGGGGAAGGGGGTAACAAATTTATAATTTTATGAAGGGAATTGTATGGTTTGTATTCGGGTACAGATGTAATAATACACATTTTAAAACAAGGGGGGATTTGGAGGGGAGAATTGATGGTTTGTGTTAGATTTTAGAGCGCAAGCGGCGGCGGCGGCTGGTGGACTGGGTGGCAGGGAGGTGATCCTAAAGCATACCAAATCAGACTACTGACGCTCTATTTTATTTAAATAAATATTAGAAAAGGAAATAGAAGGAACATATATCCTAAAATCGTTCAGATTTTTTGATCAATAATTCAATTCTGAAAATATAATATACTCTTTGATGAAATATATATAACATCCTAAAATGGAGTACCTAATAATATTATAATTATGGTGACTATACGTACTTATTTTCATAGGATAGTATAGGTATTTGTTTTTTGAATTATCTTCTAAATTATTGTGCCAAGTACATACATGCATGTACCATGCACTTCTTTTTATCATCCTAGAATTTTAAATAATTTTATTGATTTTTATTTATTTATTTATTTTTTTGTTAAAACATTGAGTAATGAGTAACAACTCATATTATCTAATATTTTTAAAGGTTAAGTGGTAAAATACATACATTTTACCCATTCGTTTTTATAAAATTATTTAGGTACCTCATCATTGCATTTTGAATTGAATTTAAAACATATTATATTACATTACTTAATTACATTATTACATTTAGAGTAAGTATTAACTATACACTTTTAAGTTATACAATGTTTAAAAACTAAAATTCGCAAAGATATAAGAACAAATAATAGTTTTTTTTTTTTTTTATATAATAAATAATATATATAATAATAGTAAAATATTACTCAGTGATTGACTGAATAGTGATTAATATACTTGCTTACAATATTATGTATATTTAATGAAAAATCTTACAATGTTGAAAGTACACTCGGTGTATATTTAATGTGAATGATTTGATTACGCTATCACTACAACTATGACGAGTGTACTATACGATTTTATCAATTTGTATTACTAAATGAATACCCAAGATTTATTTTCACTTTTTATAATCTTAAGCGCCATCCACTAAAACTATTCTAGTACTATTCTACATGGTCCATTCTGTATCATTTGGACCAGACCACAATTTTAATTATTTAATGAACCCTAACCCTTAATGTAACGACCATTTAATATTATAATATTACCCTTAGTTAATATTTAATTGACGATTAGATCAAATTTAAAATCTACTCGAACCGTGAAACCTTGACCAGAACGCTTATTTATTTTATTGTTTTTAAATACGCGAGCCAAAAAGTATAAATGTGTATCTATAAGACCGAAACCGAAAGTGATTTAATGTTCCGATCCCTATATAGTTGATATTCAGTAGGTACAGCCAGATACCGGTTCTTTAGTTTTGACTATAAAAAATGAGACCGATTTAAAACGTTTCACCCGGTACCTATACGGTCAATATAACATATTATGTCGGTTCAATATTCATAGAAGAAATTCGGTCCAGTAGGTACAGAATGTGTTCTATATTTTATAAAACGATAATTATTGATCTGATTAAAATTTTGATCGGTCCTGCACAGTTCGGTTGTATAAGCTATATTATGATTTGATGGTTTGAAAAATTACGGACTGTGCAATAATATTTTATGTCGGATCGGCGCCGTTGGCTCGTGTGTTTATAGATGGATAATAAAAAAAAAAAAAAAAAAATAAGAAAGGATGGATGAATGGATCGTATACGCTAAACAGTACATAGTACATGCTATTTGATAAAATATTATATAGAAGAATGAAAGAAATACACAATCACGATGACCACAACAATAACACGCAAATTTATATATATAATAATATCAAGGAGATGGTCATTTTTACCGAATAACGTTTTGATGGTGTATCGATTCCATGACGGAGATCTCCCGGGATAGCATTTTCTTCGCTTTCGCCGTCAACTTGGTTTTGTCCAATATTTTGATTGCCACTCGTTCTGCAGGAAATAATAATACAAAAAAAAAAAAACTCAATACTTTGTTACTATTATTTATTTGTCCGTTATATAATAATATATTAGTATTCATATAATTTTTTTATGCAAGTCACACGATGTAAATATAGTATTATAATGTGTCTATATCTCTACAATATACATAATATGTATGTTATATACATAATGCGTAATATATATATTAGTGATTATATTATTATACACCTATTTAATAACTATAGTTTTAAGTTAGATCAAAATGGTCTTATAATGAAAAACTCAAAATGACTAATTTAAAAAAAAAATACAATTTCTTTTTCATAATATTTATTATTGGGTAAATTTGAGATTGAAATGAACTAACTCGAATATCATTATTTTTTAATGATAATATAGAAGTGAATACATGCAAAGATCTAAAGAAATCTAAAATCTGAAATCTAAAGAAATCAATATTAAATAGGTATTAAATTATATAAATGCTATTTTTAACAATTTAAAAATGTCGAGTGTAAAAATATTTTCGTCCAAATAATCAAAACGATCAGGATTGGTTATATATGTCAAAATATCTGTCTGAATTAAAATATTTAATAAATTTAATTAGTTTTTCGGAAAAATATATTTTTGTTAAAAGATATTTTAACCGTTATCGCAATAAAATTCAATAGCATTATCTAATAGGTAGGTACTTTTTTTAAATAACATTTTAAAATGTTTGAAATGGAAAACTCTAAATAATGTTTTGATCGATGAATAGGACGCTTGACTATAAGTGTGCGCGGATTATCAAGGAACTTATTTTAAATATTTGTATATTTATTAATATTATAATAGTTAATATAAACTGTTCTTAGATTCCGAGCTTAGTGAGGTATTGGTTTTACAATAATGTATTTTTTACGTCATCTGTACCAAAATGTATAGTAGAAAGAGTTTTACTTAAGTTTTAAGAGTGTTTAAAAGTTTCGAAACAAAACATTTTCATGCGTACCTACCTATTTTCCAGTAAAAAATTAATTCTAGTTTGTATTTTTGAGATAATAATTTTCGATGTACCCATTAGTTTTTTTCAAGCGTACAAAAAAACTATCATAACATTTTGTATTTTTCTATGCCTTTCGAAGAGACCTTTGTGAGTTTTTGAAATATTGATTAAACTGTCACCATTCGTATAAATCAAAGAGTTTGATCCATTTAATCGCGTATGTCAAGGTCTACACTCGCGACAAAAATACAGGTACATTTGAAACCTTACCTTTGGTCAACTCGTGATATCCGGTTTTCACTTGTGAGAAGTTGCCTTTGCCTAGCTCGCCGCTCAGCTTGTACAGACCGATCCTTTTGCCGATGGCCGTGTCGGTCTGCCATTTCCGATCGTTGTCCAAGTTATCGATCGCCTTTCGGTACGCTACAAAATAAGAACATAAATATTATATAAACCTGAAAATAAAAAAAATCTATAGGTAGGTATAACGGAAAACCATCTCACGTGACACGCGTATAATTATTATAGTATATCGATATCGATCAACTAATTTCAATCTGCAACGACTCGAAATACTATATTTTTTTCGAAGGAAAATGTATATTTTTAAAAATAGTGTATTTAAAGTAATTGTTCGTAATTATATATATGCACTGTTGAATATTATTAATTCGGTTACTTTTTCGCGTAATTGCGAATCGAAAAATTGTATTGAAAATTACGTTTTTTATTGTATGCAAATCACTATAGATTTTAACATTTTTCCAAGTTAGTATTATTTGAACCGGATACACTACACATACTCTATAATACGTACTTTAAGAGGATGTGGTATACCTGATTTCTAAGAAATTTTGTCTAGGAAATTTTTATGAAAAAAAAAACAATAGTTAAAATATTTAAATATATTTTAAAAGTAATTTCGAAATAGTCTTGTGTCTCTCAACACCAAATTTTATTGTTGTGTAATTACGATATTTGTTAAAAAAAAAACCCATTTTTTATTTTTATTAACTCGAGAATATCGTAGATAGATGAAATAAATTACTTATAAAAAACGAAATTATCTAGCAATATACGCAGTGGATTTTTATATGTGCGTTTTTACACGTTGTATAAGTTGTTAAAAGATATATACATTTTTTTACTAACTATATAATATCTTAAAAAAAAACCAATAGGTATATCGAAAAAAACGAAAAAAAAAAATTTGTTTTTCGTTTTGTATTTCTAAGTGTTTGCGAGTTCATAAAATGAAAAATTCTAATGTAGGTTTTTCGTTGAAAATTTCAATTGTTAATATCAATTGAAACGACAATGAATGATTTTTTTAATTTTTCGGAACTTTTGAAATCTGCATTAACCACAAAAAAGTTCGACGATGAAGGAGAAAAGTTTGTGTGGAAAGATATCAAATGGTTGCGTTTCACTAAAAACATTGGAATTCTGTAGTATAAAGTTATACCTAGGTACTTAGGTTATAATACCTACTTTAAATGTTGATAAACCATTTAAAACAATATCACTACTTAGAAAAGGTCATGCCTGAAGTAATCTATTGTCAACATTGACTTATACCAAACCTGTTCCAATTTCTGACAAGCAAAAAAAAAAGATTTGATTGAGTTAGGTACTGCCATTCATACCTACAGTATTTCATAATTTTTATCAAGCTCTACCTATAGATAGTCAGACAAGGGATATATTGCCCGATTATATTGAAGAAGACAACTCAGAATAAGTAAAGTAAAGTTAAAGTAAAGTTATTGATTATGTTCCTAATAATAATCTCAAAAAGCCAATAAAATGTATCGTGTATAATAATGACTTGAGTCTAATTTTTTTCGTTTCTTCTAAGCTTATTCATATTATAAGTGTTAATTTTGTTGTTTTTTTGTATTTTTCTCATATAAGAGTATTTTATACAAGATGTTTTACAGTTTTGGTTATAATATATTAAAATAAAATGATTTTTCTCAAATTGTATACAAAGTTTAAACTTCATTTTACAAGAATGATTAATTTTTAACTTTAGCCCTTCTACCCGATCACCACAGATATATATATATATATTAGTATTCCATTGCATTAAATCGTGAATGACTTACCGGTTAACTTCGTAGGAGACGCCTTCTCTTCGGAAGACTCGAACAAGGTCATTGCTGCAGCGTCATCGCGTGTTCTCTGAAACGAATCGAAACACACACACATACGGTATAGTCATATTATATATTCTTCACCGGGACTCCCCACCCCCTTTTTTTTCCCCGCTGATTAGGCTCGTATGTAAACGCTGCGCGGGATGTCATCGGCCAGCTCTTATTCCATTCCCGCCGACACCGAATAAACAGAGAAGTTCCATTGATATATTATATTATATATTTAATAAACGCCTATAAATTATTATAAATTCGTACACACACTGATCCATATAATGTCATACATTTACATATTATTATTATTATTATTATTATTATTATTATTATTATACACATTATAGGTTATACTCGTGCACAGTGTGCATCATAATAATATGTAATAATGACTAAAAAATATGCTATTACAAAACAAACGTTCATTTATGACGCTACTGCGGGGTGTGTGGGATACATGCAGACTCTCTGCACAAAACACGAGTGCATTTTTCTCTTTACCGCGACTTCATGACGTGGAACAGTGGTGATCTATCAATGGTTTTCTTATGTTGTTATTTATACGTTAATATAACGTATTGATGTACCTACATCTATATTGACCGTGTAAAAAAAAAAACGTCGAATTTCATCATTTCTATATGGGGTTGAAGCACGAAGGATAAACAACTTATAAATTATATAATAAAAAAAAGTGACTTAAATTATGATCGAAAATATACAGTGACTGTATACGTGCACAAGACATATAGGTATGATTTAATTAATTAATTGGTTTTCGAAATACGTATTTGTTAAATTTAGAAATTGGGTTTTTATTTTTTACACACACTACACTACACATAGAATTTAAGCGATAATCTATGTAAAAATTATAATTATATAATATTAAAACAAAAACAAATAACTGACATTTATTTTAATTCTTTATTATACAAAAATTAAAATTTAAATAATTATTTGTATTTTTACAAAAAAAAATATTTTAAAAACAGAATTATTATTTATTTCTAAATAAAAATTTGTAAAATTAGTAATGAGAAATAGTTATTTCATTTTTCATTATTTAGAATTATTATTGCTGTTACATAATACATAATACATTAGTACATAAGACATTTGACTGGTGACCTCATATGGTGATAGTTTTATACCTAATTCAAAAAACATAAATATTAAGTACAACGATAAATTTAACGATTATTTCGCTAAGATTATTTTAACGACTCTACATTGTGTAGATATAATCTAATCTACAATAGAGATATAGATATCTTACAATATCGAACATTATACCTTGGGACTTTCATTTTATCGGGTTTAACATTAATATCATATCATATAACTTAGTAAAAACGAATATATTGATTGCCAATTGGCGGCACTTGCGATACGTTGACCATCAGATATGGTTTTATTAGACGTGTTCTGTCTGTTTGGATTTTACGTATTAGACGGATCCATTTGTATGACTGTGTAATGCAGTGGAGTAGCCAGGGGGAGCAGAGGGGCCATGGTCCCTCCCATGACCCTTTTTTTTTTTTATAGCAATTTTATATGATCTAATTTTAACAATAGTAGCTTTATAATTATAGTATAAGGTCTATGGCTTGTTTATTATTAACGTACTTAACGCATGTTTTCACGATAAACCTAATTATGATTTTTATTATCTTATCAATAACCAAAACTTGTGTTTGTTAAATTCAGTAACCAAGTTTCATTAGGTTAACCACGATAATATGTGATAAGCAAAAGATATTGTATTATCTATATGTATAATACATAGTCATAGATAGCCGTTCTAATATTTAAATCAAATTATAATATTCAAGTTCTAATTTATTGAACTATTAAATGTGTACAAATTATCAAT
>JAIPRL010007101.1:0-24746 GCA_025469235.1 Pemphigus obesinymphae
CCAACATTCCGTTCCATACATCATTGCAGGTCTCACCACTGCCTTATAAAATTTACCTTTTAACCTAATAGGGATTCTTTTATCACACAGAATACCTGACGCTTCTCTCCACTTCGTCCATCCACACATAATCCTGTGTTTCATATCCTCTTCGAAACCCCCATCTTTCTGTATAACGGACCCTAAATATTTGAACCTCTCCACTTCTTCCACCACATCCCCATTTAACTTTATTTCTAGCCTTTCCCTATTCCCTCTGTGTTCCCTTTCACCAAAATCATACTCTATGATTTTTATTATATTAACATATAATGTTAAAATTAAATTAAAATAATATTTTATAACAACAATCAATAACTATGACAACTATAGTTACAATTATTGTTATCACACATGCTAATTTTTTTCATATACACATACTTATTAATACCATGTAATTATTGAATGATAAAACACAATGTGTAGAAAAAATAATTGAGTAAAATAAAAAACTTAATTTTTATTAAGATGGCAATTTATATATCGATATTTTTATCAAGTAAAACAAAATAATGAAATTAAAAAAAAAAAACAAAAAAAACACATTTCTTGAATAGTATTGAAATAAAATAAAATAATAATTTAGAAAATAAAAATTTACTTCTTAAATGACAATGAAATAAAAAAAAAAAAAAAAATAATAATATAATTAATAAAATAAAAATTAAATTCATGAATAACAATGAAAATAATAATATTTAATATAATCATAAGAGCAAGCCATTGTCCTTCATAAGTTCCTGGCAATGCATCAATAACTGCATTTTTTTAGATGGTTTTGTTTACTTTTATAAAATTATAATAGCAATCAACCAAAATATTACTATTATTATTAACATTCTATAATAATCAAATATTGGTGTCAAATATACAATATAATATAATAATATCAAAAATATCACTACTATCCTGTATGCATTTCTAATTGTTATGTGGTTAAATATTGTAACCCTCGACTAGGTCGTAAACAATGATAATTTTAAGAATATCTATTTTTTAAGTATTATAGAAAAAAAATAATCAACTAATTAATTGTAAAATAATTATGTAGGTCAATATCATGTTTTAAGTGTATCCTGAAAAATTATGTTTTTATGGGTTACGACAATTGGTCTATTAACCATTGAATATATACATTATTTGCTGATAGGAACCGATGCAGACTCCGACCATCTTCTGGTAGGTATTTGGATAAGAGTTAAATTCAAGAAGCAATGCAGGTGCAAATTAAATGCTATAGATAGATATGATATTGAAAAATTAGAAGATGTTAATATACATAAAAATTACAGCAGAAGAATCAGCAAAAATTTTAAAGAACAACAAATAATTAACACAGACAATATGAATAATGTGTGGAGGAAAATTAAAGACATTGTACAACAAACTGCAAAAATAACCATAGGGATAGAGAAAAAGAGAAAGAAACCATGATTTAACAAAATATGTGAAGATGTGGTACAGAGAAGAAAGATAGATATAATGAAGGGAGTGCTACAGAATTTAGTAGATGGAGGAAAGAAGCTCACAATATAATAAGAAGTGAAAAAAGAAAGTATATTCAAAATATTATGAAGGATGCAGAACAGGACTTTAGGTTAAACAGGACCCGTGATATGTATAAGAGAGTAAACGGCTTAAAAGGAGATTCTAAAAAGAAAGAACTGTTTTTTAAGGATGATGATGGAACGTTAATAACTTCAGAGGAGGAAATAGTTGAAAAATGTAGAAAATATTTTAACAAACTACTAATTTGTTAAGAACCAACTGAGAAATTTCCATTTAATATTGAGAACATAAATACACAAGAATGCCCACACCCTACATTGGAGGAAATAAAGTACAAGTAAGTACATTAAAAAAATCATAAATTCCTAGAGAACTCTTTAAAAAGGGAGGAGAAAAGGCTATACGATGGATCTAGCAAGTGATTAGCAGAGTATGGACAATAGAGAAACTTCTAAATGATTGGAAAGTAGTGGTGGTATGGCCAATTCACAAAAAAAGGTGATAAGCAAGATTGCAACAACTACTGTGGAATATCCTTGCTCAATATAGCTCAATTAGCGTATAAAATATTCTCAAATTGTGTTTTAGACAGAATCAAAGAAAAAGTCGATCAGATAATAGGACACTATCAAAGAGGGTTTAGAACTGGTAGATCTACTACGGACCAGATGTTCATAATTAGACAATTGTATCAAAAAACATGGGAGTCTGATAAAGAAATGCATACACTTTTCGTGGACTTTAAAAAAACTTATGATAGTATTCATAAAGAAAGTCTATTGAATATTATGAAAGAATTTAATTTTCCACAAAAACTGGTTAATCTAATATCATTCAGTGTTATGGATACCTTGGTGAGGGTTCAATTGGGTAATTCAATAACTGACCCGGTTACAGTGAACTCGGGGCTAAAACAAGGTGATTCGTTGTCGCCGATTCTGTTCAACATGATTTTACGAGAAGGTAATTAGAGTGAAAATTGAACACCATGAAGATATTAGACTACAAGACACGTCGATTGGTTTACTTGCTTATGCTGGCGATATAAAAAAAAAAAAATAATAATATTAATGGGAGAGTCTCAAGATAGGTTGAAGATATTATTCAGTAGACTGTATAAAGCAACATCAAAAGTAGGGCTATACACAAACGAAGAAAAAACGGAGTATATGTTTTTGAGTAGACGAGGGCTACCGTTTTATCAGTCAATAAAAATAGATCACTATGAATTTAAAATGGTAGAACAGTTCAAATACCTCGGTACTATTTTGACAGAAAAAAATAATGTAGCATACTAAATAACAGAAAAAATTCAAGCAAGTAATAAATGTTACTATGGTCTTACTAAGGTACTGATTTCACGAGCAATATCACGAAGAATGAAAGAACAATTATATATGTCCCTGATACAACCGGTTATATTGCATGGATCAGAAACATGGCAACTTAGAAAAATAGACAAACACAGATTCATGGTCTTTGAAAGAAAAGTGTTGCGGAAAATTAAGAATCGGAAACATTGTATAGTGGTTCGGTTATATTGAAGGTTATCAGAAGAAGAATACTACAGTGGGCTGGCCATGTTTGGAGGAACCAAAATCCGCTACTACGTGCAATGATTGAACAAAATCCTGTAGGTAAAAGACTTTTGGGAAGACCATGAATGCACTGGGAAGATGTTAAAAAATAGGATGTTGAACAGATGGGAGGTGGTCCCAATTGGAGAAATTTAGCATTGGACAGAGAAGGATGGAAGCTTGGTTGCGTTACAGGATGGTCAAAGGCCAATAACCCTCCCCCCCCCAAAAAAAAAAAATATTGATAGTAAATTCCAAGGTAAATTTATTTAGTTAGTTCTTTATATTTTTAGATTTTCTCAGTAATTTTCATAAACATAATGAAAAACTATTGAAAATAAATGCAGGCTTAAAATTTGCACTAAATATTTATTGTAGCAATTTATTAATATGTTATAATTTTCAAAAACTTCAATTTTATTCATAACAATATGGTAATCTTCATTTTCTGGCCAACCCTATATATTTTTATTTATGTTTAGGTAGAGAAATAAAATGTTTGTCAGAATCATCGTGGTATTTTGTTTCAACAGCAATCAAATCAAAAACATTTAAAATAAGGTTTTTTAAAATTTTTCTCCAGTCCTGATATCTATTTTCCACCATATTTAAAGGCAATGTTCATATTAACTTTCAACTTCATGTATTTGCCTATGATACTTATACTTATTTTTTTAAAATTTTTTTAAATATTAATTATCAATAATTCCTTCACAATAAAATCATTAAGACTTCAAATTAAATTCCAGAATTGCTGACCTTAATTTCTCTTTGGTAGGCGATGTGTTGCTGGGTCCTGTTAATATTTTAGCTGCTTTCAATATATTAATCGGCGCATTTATACTTTTGGTCTAGTGTTATTCTTACGACATTTTACATGCATTTTTTTCCCTTTATTAAATTGAAAATTTAACCACTTTTAATCAAATCTCTTTTTACTTACGTTAATTAATGATTAAATTCCTTTTTTTTTTAAAAAAACAAAAAAAAAATATTTTCTTATAAAATATTATTACATATTATAAACATTCTTAAAAGTATTTTGAAATTATTTATATCAACTAATAAATTAACAACATAAGTAAGTACACAATATTATCTAAATGATGGGAATTTAACTGTACTGTCACCACATATGGTGTTGTGTAAGAATGCAGCAGAAAAGGAGCGAATGCTATAGTCTGATATTTTTAGTTTTTACATAAATTAAACATATAATTATTTATTAACGACATTTTGTGATTATTATGACATGGTGCAGTGTGTACCTCCGAGTCGTCGAGTTTGCGGCACCCAAACTATTAGTAAAAACTGATTTTACACATTCTAAAAAATGCTGTAGCGGAATTAACCTACAACAAATCTTAGGGGACTTTTTGTATGTTAAGACACTTCAGTGAATATCATATACAAAAATTCAGGTTTCCAGCATTTGGTATATTTCTAATTTTCCTAGATTATAGGATTTGTAACATAAAGTGTTCAAATTTTTTTTTGATACCTATTAATAGTTACATACCCTTACCATACCAAGGCCCTATAAAATTTAAATTGTTTTGTCACATAATATATGTGTATAAAACTTTGAAACAATAAATGAATGATTAATTTTAGATTCTTAATTCTTATAAAAATATAATACATTTTATAATCTGACATTAATCATTAATTTATTATTTCTACATTTGATATAATTTATAAGTTTTATACCTAGAATCATACATGTATATGAGGTAGTATCCGTAGGAGCTTACGTTTTTGAGAACGTGTTTAAATGTTTTACTTTTTGGAATAGATAAAATGTGTAATGAGGTAAATATAGTAAATATGGTAGGTACTCAAGCACTGGAATGTGTTTATCAGACAAGAATTAAATAACAAAAAAAGCACAAGTTCACTCATAGTCTAAATGCAAAAACCAAAAATTATTTTTCCAAAAATAATGATAAAATAAATATAATATATTGATATAAAATTTGTGCTAGGGATTAGGGTAACTTGGACGTTGATCATCTTTTAAAACTTTCTGCAGATCACAACATTTTTATGCCAATTATTCCACAATATAAACCATTCCAGCATAGATTATTTCAATTTAACGAGGAATTTTAAATTTAAACTCGCACATTTTAAAATTCAGAATTATTCTGGAATTATACAATAGTATAGCATTCATATCAAATTACGTGTAAATATAAACTAAATAACTGAAACCGATAAAAATTTTATTATTTAATGCAGATGCTTTTGTAATTGATGATGATTTTGTCACAACCTACTTACTCTAAATAAGGCTTTAATCGGTGGAGAATCCAGTTTTTAAATAGGCAGACCTCGTATACCTTAATAGATTTGCTTAATGATTTTTACCCCCTCTTACAATTCTTGACTATGCAACTGCAAATAGAAAATACTTTCATCCTCAACTGACAGCTTTATTTTTATTTTTAGATGGATAAGCCAGGAAAATTATATAATGACTTGAAAGTGATAGAATATGACATATTCGATGATAATTTGAATGCACAATGCAATAAACCATTGGATCCTCGTGCTGGTAGTGTAAGTGTTGAAATACCTCGAATAAAGTTCAATGCTAAAGATGTCGCAGAGCTTTTGAATAAATATATTACTAAAATTGATTGTGCAAGAAATTGTAAAATTGAATTGACACAACTATTGAGATATTATATCCGTTTGGGTGAAGGTATGCTACCCCACAAACCAAAGGACTTGAAATTAAATAGACAAGTATTAAAGAAAAAAAGAAATAAGAATTTATCTAAAATGGTTAAAGACAGTTTTAAAAAATTTAAAATGATGAATTCTAAACTTAAAAAAAATAACCGCGAAGTAATTTATAACTATAAAAGTATTACAAATTTGGAAAAGATGGATAAAATAATTATAGTAAAACATGGAAAGTTTGGAAAATCTATATGGAAAGTTAGTCAATTTGATAAATATGATGCATTAAAAGAAAATTTCAGTTTAAATGAATCATGGACAGTGTCAGATGGGACTAAAGATGATGGAGTTGCAAACAACAATTAGCGATACTTATATAAAACAAGCTTATGAATGAATATATATCTAATATGTAAATAAAAAATAAAATAAATCCATAAAACTATTAAAAATGTAATAATAATGTAAAAAAATAAATAATTCAATACCTTTAATTATATTACTGCATTATCAGGCAATTTATATTAATTATTAAGTGTTCCTATATTATAGGAAGGTAATTTAAATATTTGGTTAAAGACTGGCTTAGCTAAAACTTTTCCAACTCGATGAACAATGCATGTAACAAGATGTACATAGTACTTACTCATGTAGTTTTTAGCAATATACATTTATATGTTAGCTGTAGATTTGAGATTGATGATTTTAAAACTGAAAACTTATTTGATATGAATTGAATATTTAAGTTTTGTTATGCACTCATAATGTGTAAAATGAAACAATACAATTTAACATTAATGAGTAATTTAATTTCAAAAATATTTACGAATAACTTGACAGTAGACAATAATTTAAAAAAGTCTGTACACTATCAAGTACTAATATTACTAATCATTCTATCCACGACAGTGGTAGGGGACAATTGAATTAAAAGTATATTTTTGGGAACTAAATCATATTTTAGGTAATATGGCCTGTGGGTACTGTTCTATTTATCACTCCTATATAGGTATTTGGCCTACTAAACTGAGCATGCTTTAATTATTATAGTCTATAAATATAAATTATAATCTTCAATTATATATTATGAGTAGGTATAACATTTATATTGAGTAATGAGTCTAATATTCCCCATGACTATCACCTATTATCCATATGTTAAACCTATCCAGTATTGCCGATCGTAGACGTATGATTAGCAGTAGATTTCTCTTGGGTATTATTTCTGGCTCTATAGACTCTACTCATTACTAGATGATATTAATTTCAAAGTTCCGGCCTGCTGGACTAGAAATGCTGCTCCTTTTCGTGTTTCATATTCATCTTCTAATTTTATTCTAAACTCACCCCTTATTTGTTTTATGCGTCACACAAATGAAGACTCATGATTTGTTTTTTAATACTGTTATTTTAGCCACTTTTAAATCTTTTAATTTCTGTTTTTTTCTATTATGTTATCATAAATTAAATTTTTCCAATGTTTGATTTTATATGATATGTTGATATTGTATAATGTATATATTATTGTACTATTTTTTAAATCTGGGTTTTTTGCCTGTAAAATATAAATAGTTATAATGTATTATAATAAAGCAGAATATTACAAAAGCATATTTTGTTCCCGTCTTTTATTTTTAAACAAAATATGGAAAAGCAGTAATTTCATAGGTGCAAAGTTACTATGGGACATGTGCGTGTTGGAATTTTCAGGTCTTAAAATCCAAAATTAAACCTTTTAGGACTTAGAAACCTCATATAAAATTTCTATAAATAGCCCAAAATTGCAAAAAAATAAAAAACTTAATCATTATTAATATATTACTAAAATGAATATTTGATGTAAATTTCAAGATTTAAAAGTCATTATTTTCGAAATTACAAAGAAATTAAAAATCTCTATTTGCTAAATTTGTATTTTTGCCATTTTTGGGTAGTATTAAAAGTATATAGTTAGATTGATATATACAACATACGTAATATACCTATTCTAATACAATAATATTAATTTATACTGTAGTAAAATACATACTCTGTGAAAATGTAAATTTTTTAAGCACACATTTTTAAAATTACGAAGAAATAACTTGTATTTAGTTTATTCTTGTGTATTTATCGAAAAAAGTAGAGATAAAAGAAAAGGACCTCTTAAAAGCACCATTTATTACCAATTACATTGACTAACAAGAAATGGATAGGTGTACCATTTCACATGTATAAACCCATCAGCCAGCACTAAACCATTTTTCAAATAAAAATAATAATTTACCTTTAAAACTAATAATAAATTAGTAAAGTCCTAAAAAGGAAATATAGACAACAAAATAATGTAACAAGGATTTTTAAAATGGATTTTCTTGAGATTAAAGTATTCAATTAATATATATTATAATTTAGTATATATTTTATTAAAATTGACAAATAAGTTTCACAATAATGAAAATTTTAGGTATTTTACCTATACAAATTTTAAATTCCAGATTTTTACTCTTTTAAAATTCCAACATTTTACTGTCTAAATTTGTAAGATTTAAAAAATTTCAACTTTTTTGTCCAAATTTTTCCAGAAATAAAAATTTTAATTTCTGTATTTGTACCATTCAACTTTTACATTACAGATATTTACTGTCCAAATTTGTAACGTCCAGATTTTTACATTTCAAGTTTTTACATAGATCCTATTAGACTACAGGAAATACAAAGGCAATTGTGTAGCTACCACAGGAGCAGCATGGGTAACTGCCCCTGGCCGCTAAACTTTTATTATCTCCCCACTTCCTTTAGCTATAGGCACATAGATTTTTTTTGCTTATTTGCGATTTTTAAAATAGATTTCTCGATTTCTAAGGAAATTTATACAAATGACATTTTTTCATTTACTTTTGGAATATTTTTATAATTGAAGTCAATATTTATTTTAAATATTTCTAAACAGTTTATTTTATTTCTGCGTCCTAAAGCTTTTATATAAAAAAAAATTACCAGTTAAACATTTATTGTAATGAAAATGTAATGTGATTTCAATGTTGGTGAAAATTTGTAAAAGCTTTAATAAGTTAAAATTGTTGTTTTTATAAAGTGGAGGTTTACTAAATTTTTATGAAATGTTATGATTGTCATTACTTTTAGGTTTTCAGACAGGAACCTACTATACATGGTGACAGTAATAAGGGTATATATATATGTCTAGTAATATGCTGTTCTACGGCTCTAGTATTTCAACTACTGTTAAGCATATAATTTTTATGATTAATACGGTATTGTCACAAGTAATACACGGAATATGCTAGTATTAGGAACGAAACAAGACAGAAAACTGAACTTTTATTTTATTCTTAAAATAGTATACATCTCATAAGTTTTACATAAAAATGATTATTACTTATGTAATTAATGATGTTTAACTAAGATCTATCACCATCAACAAAGTCTTCAACAGGATAACAAAGATTTCTTTCATAAAATTGAATAGCCAGTTCTGGAAATTGTTTATAAGCAACAGATGATTCTATCACAGAACTCAATTTTGAATTTTTCCATTGAACTACAAAGAAAACTTTCCCATTTTCTCTGTAGGCTCTAAGAATATGTTCTGGCGTATGTTCCTGATACTAATCAGTAGTCGATTTAGAGCCTGACATAATTCCTTCTGCTGAATTGATTGAATCTCTGTAAATTTTATTTTTATTAGAATTACATTTTCAGATTAGACACAGAGAAACGTAAATACTAAAATTGTTTATACATTTATATTTTATTTATTAAATACATATTTTTTTTGTATATGTTAGTATTAAAAGCACACAGCTCTATGATCATCAGAAGGTAATTTTATCTTATTCATCTTATTAAAATGAATACAAAATTAATTTAAAAATCTTATTTACACTTTTTCAAAAATTAACTTTAGTATTTGTACATATTTGTGATTCTACATGTATAATATTATATTAAATAGTATAATTTTTATATATACTACTAGTTTTAGCAAGACTTCATCATCAGCTGTAACAATAAAAATTATTATTATATAGTATATTATATATTATACATACATTTTTGGTAAATTAAAAACATTGGAAATATAATATATGATTTATATAATACCATGTATAAAAAGATTCGGGCAACAGGTAATTACTATTCAAGAGGACGATATACACTCAATTTTTAAAGGGGTTTGTATTGGCAAATTTATGAAAATTTAAGAAAAATTAAAATCCAATAATTTTTTAAATATTTAATTATATATTAAAAGTAATTTTAAAATAGTCATGTGTCTGTACCATTTTTTAATATTATGTTATCACGATATTTCTTAAAAATCACATATCACATCGTATTACAATTGATAATATAATATATGATGGGTTAAAATTATGTTTATTTCATAGTACTAAATATAATATTTAATAAAAACAAAACTCACTTTGATTGAAGTAATAAATTATTATTGCTATTTTCTTCAATTTTGTTTTCTTGTTGACTGCTAGTTGATCCTTGAAAGTTGCTCGTGATAAAAGATTTAATATTTGTATTATAATGAATTAAATTTTAATATCCAATTACCTTAAATTATTATATGAAACGATAAATATATTTCAATTTATGACATCGTGGTCATGTCATTGTCATGTCAGTCAATTGATGTTATTATCAATATTATGAACTATACACAGCTCTGCTTTTTGTTTCTTACACAATAAATATTATACATGTATTATTTATATAATAATATATAATGTTATTTTATTTTATTATATAAATTTCGCTATAATAATGTTTTATATTGGATTTGAGAAATGCATGTGCACTTATGCACATACACACTAGCCGCCACTGTTGATGCTTTAAAATATTTTATTCAGTTCATATTTTTTTTTTAAAAATTGAAAATTGTTTTAATTATTCTAAAAATAGAAATTGTAAACATATACTAGTAAAAATAATAAATATTTTTTAGTTCATTCACATTTCAGAAAATTATCATTTTGTATTTTTATTTTTTTTTGGTTTTAATTCTATTTTTTTTATAACCGCTTGTATATGACTATAGGTACATATATACTTATATAGGTACATATAAACATATATAATATTATGTGAATGCTCATAGAAATAAGTATTGACCTTAGCTTTGTTTATTTTGATGGCAAAATACAAGTACAATATTTTTATTATTTATCTTATTCGGCTCCATTTCACTAATCTAATCTACAAGATTTAAACTGTTCATAAATTTTAAATATCAAAATGAAAATGATATCGTCATCAAAAGTCAAATTTGTAGAAAACACATGCATTTGGTCGTCCATCAGTCTACACACCACACATATGCACACACTCACTGTATTTTTATCGGCTTTATCTATGATCGAAGTTCAGATAGAAAAATAGCCTGTATTTTGTTAGAGTTCAATATTTTATAACACAACTACTATCGCTTTTATAAGTTTATTAGGATATAGGAATTAATGAAATCCTATAAAGTGTTTTGTAAATTTGTTGTCTTGAAAAATTTTCGGTGAGAGGGGGATGGAAACCATCTACACCCCCACCTAAACTACCATAAATACACCACTGTATATAATATTGTTTGTGTAATTACATATATATATATTTATACTTTTTTACATGCATATATTAAATATGGTTTAAATTACAAATATTATGTATTTAATTTTGTATAAATCTGTTCAAATTATTCAATATAATAAAAATATATCAAACAGTTTTAAATTATCGATTATTAATATATGTGTATGTTTTATTTAAAATAATTATAATCTATGTAAAACATTTATATGAACTGTTAAACCACTTGTGTTACAATTAATAATGTAAATTATGATGAGTTAAA
This sequence comes from Pemphigus obesinymphae, assembly GCA_025469235.1. NCBI lineage: Eukaryota > Metazoa > Arthropoda > Insecta > Hemiptera > Aphididae > Pemphigus > Pemphigus obesinymphae. The sequence continues at coordinate 11,671 of JAIPRL010007101.1, forward strand.
ATAGTATTTTTTTTCGTAGTACCAATTTACTATTTAAGAAAAACAAATCTCACTTTGATTGAAGTAATAAATTGTTATTGCCATTTTCTTCAATTTTGTTTTCTTGGCTGCTAATTGATTCTTAAGAGTCGCTCCTAATAAATAGATTTGGTATTTGATGGTCAGAGTCGGGCACATTGGTTATATATATATATATATATCAAAAATATACATGGTACAACTCAGTTACACATTATAACTTTTAACTAGATAAAATTATAATTGTAATTTTTAGCCTGACTTAAAGGAAACTAATATATGTTAATTAATTAATTTAACATTTGTTATTTGATATGTGTACTTATAACTTTTTATTATATGAGCATAAATATTTTATTACTAATATTAATAAAATATATAGAAAATTATTAGTGGTTTAAATAGGATAAAAATATTTATTTGACATTTTTAGTTTAAATTTAACTAAGTATAAATTAATTCTTGTTAATAATAATTTGGAGCATTAATAATTTCATTAATATATTAAGTTATTTTAATTTTTTATTACTAATATGTTGAATAAGATTTTTAGTTGTTTAATGTATATTATATTAACCCACTTTTTATATAAATAATAATAGTAATTTTAATTTCTATTGTACAAAATATATAATTAAACTAACTTAATATAAATTATATATGTCTAATATCTAAAAAGAGTGTACTCTGTTATTTTATAATAGATAAATAAAAAAATTTGAAATTAATTACTATTAAATTGGTTGTTTTTATTACCAATTTACAATTTAATATGATTTGAAAATCTTACCTTATATGAAGTATCTTTTTTTTAGTTTTATTAAAAATTTGATCAACAATATATTTTCCAAATATGTGTTTATGATGTACTAATTTTTTGGATCTACATCTATTAAATTAAGTCAAAATTAGTATTAGTAAAATCAATAATACATTATTATTAAATCTTATAATCTCTGTAAAAAGTAATTTTTGTTTGTTTTTTGTGGACAAGTTATTACTACTGTAAATCATTGTTGTGGTATCCTTGTCACATGTAAAATTCTTAAATTACTGATTATGATAATTAATACATTTAATCTACAGTTTATCAATACATTTTTAAAATTTTAATTGTATGGTATAATTGTGGAATATGGATTATGCTCAATATTGGGCTGTTAAAGTTATATAAGTATTTTATTTATAGTTTACAGAGTATGCCACTGGAATTATTGTTAAATATGTAGTGCACAGTTAGTGTCAATGGCCAGAAAGTTAATTAAAATAGTTTTGAAGTTAGATTAGTTTGAAGTTTGCAAATTTTTATGTCGGTGGTAGCAGATTCAACTGAATCCCTTGAATTCCCTTCCTTTGAGTTAATTAAACATATTTTTCAATGGAACCATAATTAATTAAAGTTTTCAAGTTCAAAACGTTTATAAGATTAAAGTAATTTATTAAAATAAATTAATGTAACTTAAAAATATTTAGTTTTTGTCTGTACTAACTTAATTTTCTTTCTTCTACTTGACAAATTTTTGACATTTTGTTATTGTTGAATTTAAAAAAAAAGTAATTTGAAAAAATTAAAGAAAAATTTCCCATGTTTTGTCAATATTAGATAATATTTAAAATCAAAAATTATAATCCTCCCATGTGTACAGCACAAAAAAATGTTTTTTAAATACATCCTCTGTGACAAGAATAATTTCTAGTCCTTAAATTCAATTTCAAGTCATAATTATCTTCTTCTCTCCCGACTATTTGTGATCAGTCACTATAATTTAGCACTGCCACTTTACTCAATTTCCTGTGTCCTCCATTTACACCGACCTCTCATACCAATCTCTGTTACACTCCCACATATTTTTGGGTCTCACTTCCCCTTTTTCCATCAATATACTTTTCCTTTACTAATCTGAATACTTCAGTCTCTTCCTTCCTTAATACATGTCCGAATCATATTAATCTATTCTCCCTCATTTTGTCAACTATTAAAGTTACTCCTATACTACTCCTTATATACTTGTTCTTATTTTGTCATCTGTAGTCACTTCACTCATCCACCTAAACATACTCACTTATCTCTGCTATACTTATACTCTATTCTATCTCTCTATCTACTGCCCAAAATGTGGTCACTGTTGTCTTATAACATTTACTTTTAAACTTAATTGGTATCTTCTTATCACACAAAATATGTGGTGCTTCTCTCTACTTCATCCATCCAAATGTAATCTTATATTTAATATCTTCCTCAAAACCACCATCCGCTTGTTATATGGATCTTTAATACTTGAACTTCTCAAACTTACCTACTTAATTTCAACTCAAATTCAGTACTTGCCTTTCCTTATCCACTCTGAAAATTACCTTCCCTTTGAGGGTTTCCTCCAGATTCTTCAGGTAACACTATATTATTTGCAAATATTATACACTACGGTATCTCACCTTTTATATCTTTTGATATATATATAGGTATATAATTCGTTCTGCAACCCAAGAAAAAACCTAAATTAAATATCAGACGTCAATATCATGATGGTTATTTAAACATACGATTTTCTTGGTCTAGTAATGTAGATAATCCTCGTCCATGGTGTCTTATATGTGGTGATACAATTTTAAACGAATCAATAGTCCCCAGTAAACAAACCAAGCAGTTTTCCACCAAGCATTCTCATTTGGCAGATAAAGATGTTTCTTATTTTCAACGTTTACTAAAATCAGAAACTCAACAATCTGTAAAAATGACAAAAATAGTAACCATATCTGAAAAATCACAAGAAGCTAGTTATTTAGTAGCGGAGCTCGTAACTAAACAAATGAAACCACACACAATAGCTGAAGAATTGATTGGGTGCCTATCGGTGCTAGGAATAATTTGCAGTTCAGAAAACGGATTTATGAATTTGTTTTAGGTACACACATATATTAAAAATTGGTAGTCATCATTCATGTTTTTTACTACATTTTTTTCATTCACTACATCACTGGTTATGCTATAACTCTGTTGCTGTTGGAGATAAGTACACTGTTAAACGAAATTAATTTTGGTACAACGTCCAGAGGTACGCTTGCACATTAAAATTATTATATAAATTAAAAATGAAATATATTTTTTATAATTTAATATACCCTTGGTAAACAAAATACAATTTATATGGTATTTTCTAGAAAATAATTATTCTATGTAATTACTACTATAAAAATATGAGTGCTCGGCAGAAGCAAAACTTCTTGCACATTTTTATGCAAATAATAATAATAAGTGATGGTTTAAATGAAAATGTTATATACATTATACATTATAAAGTTTTAAGTATCTCTAATTAAGTTACAACTAATATAAAATAGATGACCATGCCCTAAGCTTCGATGTCGGTCGACCAAATGGGCAAATGCAAGATGAACGAAAAAGTGAATTTTTGTGAAATTTTATAAAACTTCTGGGGAATACCACTTTGATGGGAGATTTCTCAGAATGTACAGGAAAATTTGTTTTTTGATACTTTTAAATTCCTATACTACTTAAATCTATTTAATACTAATTACTAAGTATTAATTCCTTATACAAGAAGGAACCAACCCTGAAAACCTACTAGAGAATATACCAGAAAAGTTTGAAATCTGCCTGATATACGCGAAATCAAGGTTTGTACATGGAATTTGTATTGGAACGAGTTGGGGGGGGGGTGTACATAAATATCCGTGGAATAGTATACAATCATGTAGGTATGGTGCAGGGAAGGAGGGAAAATTATTGAATCGCCATTGTAAATTTTATAAGTCAGATCAATTATAATGTAATATACACTCTGGTATATAACATATTATAATTCACTTTTTTGGATATTCTTCAGAAAAGGCCATATTCTCTCCCTGCTCCCTAATGCGGATCTACGTACAGATGTTTTTTAAAAAAAAAGGTGGTGAACAAAACCACTTTGAATTATGAGTAATCCAAAATTTGAGTTTTAACTAACCAAATAACTGACTTTTAGTACATTATTACCTTAGTGTACAACACATTTTTCCACTGGTCCTAGTCCGTTCCGGCTGTTATTAAATGTACTGCAGGGATTTCAAAAATGTCCCCTAATTTGCCATGCCTGTAATTGTATACGATTACTTGAGTATTTATGTACCCACAATTTTGACTATATAATTGATATCACTGGAGCATAGCTCGGTCGATTAAGCGTAAGTACAAAATTCATTAAGTAAGTGATAGTTGGAGATTCAAATCCAATCGCCGGAATTAATATTTGTTGCAACATTTACAGTAAAAAAAAGTAATAGGTCTAATAGGCGATTCGGGCACATATGGTTGATATGCAAGCAATATTCCAAAATTAGTAATTTGTAACGAATTTTCAATCATCTTCCTCATGTGGGGGACAATCTAATGTCATGTGACCGGTTTAGGACATTTCGGCGTACACTGTTTTGGCGTGTAGTCATTTCGGTGTAGAATCTATTTCAGCATGAAGTACATTTTGGTGATATTGCTCATTTTCTATTTTAGTTAGTACTTTACATAGATAGTTATTTAATTGTCCCAATAGTTAATGAAAAAAAACTACCAAAAAATTATGCAAAAACGGTAAAAAAAATAAACGTTTTATTAATTATTCAAAATCATCAAATTATGAGTAATAAATAATAATAACAATAATAATGGTGTTTAAAATTCAATTTATAAAAAATATTTTTAAATGTATATTTTACGAAAAAGGGGTTTAATACAAATTAGAGAAATATAAGTTGTAATTAAATATTTTAATGATTTTTAATATGATTATATGATCAAATTAATAATATATGATATACTATTCGATAGATGTATTGATAATATACTCATATTTGTTAAATTATATATATGTACTTTGCGTTTAAACAAATCATAAATGTACTGGATTATTATATAGTATATATGTTGCTTAGTATTTGTCCTAATGTCCTATTTCTTAACATTTTTGAGGAAGAGTAATTATTGAGAAATACAACCATCTATATTATTTATGTACCTAACTTTGTCTAATGTGTAACCTACCTATTACATATATATATATATTATATACCCGATACCAATATTATATACTCGTACCTTATATACGTTCTTATAACAGGAAATTACAAATGTATTAAGTTTAATTTTAAATTTGTTTCCTCTTTTAATACATACTTAAATTCTCAATTCATGTATACATGTAGTACAGTTCGTTTACATTTTGTGGATAATTTGAATTATTTTTGTTAGCCATCTATCTATATATTATATAGGTGCCCGTATGTGTACATAAATAATTTTATTAAGATATTTTTAGTTCTTTAACAATTTTAAGGGAAAGTATAAGGATGCCAAAATAGAAATAGATAATAGACAGTTGTGGATCTAGGATTCAATTTTAAAAATTGATGAAAAAAGTAAAAAAAAAGATAATTTTTGAAGGAATCATATAAATATATTATATTAGAACACCTCATGACTATTTGGGGGGGGGGGGAGTGAATTTCCTCCTATAATAGATACTATATAAAAACTATATAAATATTTGTATCTTATTTTATAATTGTTAAATTTACTTTAATATTTGAAAAATGTACAAAGCTTTATAAATTAGGTATGTAAAATAAATTTTCTATATTAGGCACATAGCTTTTAAGAAAACAATAAAATAATAAAGTAGGTACCCTTTTAAATTAGTAATTAATAACTAACGAACATTATTTACTTAAGTAATAAATAATATATTTTTGTACATGAGTAATTTAATTTATTTTAACATAACAAATATAATGATTTTTTAAAATTATTTCTGAGTTTTTGTTATTACTACCTAATTTTAAAATGTGCTCAATGGTCTGATTTTATTTTACAAAGGGTCGTTAAAGCAATAGCCAATAGGTGATTATGTTATAATTAAAAAACGTAATTATGCTACTATTGATCTTGAGGTTGACATTCTTCAACAATTTAGAGATGCTTTGAAAGAGAGAGCAAAAAATGATTCTGGACTATTGAAAAATGTATATATAAAAGAATCATTAAGGTTAGTTAATAATAATATAATAGTATCAAGTATGTATAATTTAAAACACATTTTGAATACTATATTATTTTATTCGATTTCTACAAGCAGCTTTGCAATATTCTTTGACTGCAGCTGAAAACTTAATGAGACGTGCTCGGCAACAATCTCTTCCTGCTTTCCCAAGATCAATTCGATATCTAGCAGATATTTTTCAAAATGGGAATTTAAATAGGTATATTATTCATATTTAATACTTAACACATCTAACTTTATTATTCATTAAAATCCGTATATTATAATAGTTATATAATTTTATAAATACACTTGTTGTGAATTATTTTTAAAAATATGTGTAAGGGAGTAAGATGGTCACTATAGTGCAATATTTTTCTGTGATAATGGACAATAATGAAATAATTGAAGTACATGCAGATCAAAATTTAAAGTAGTATCATCAGGTATTGGCGCAAGACAATTATTAGTGATACATTGCATCATTGGCAACCATGTAAGTATAATATTAAATAAATAAATGTCAGTTAAATACTAGTCCTAATTTTCTAAATAAAAATACTATATTAACTTTAATATTTGCATAAATAATAATATATCTACCTAATGTAAATTATAATAGGGTTTTCTTTTTTTCTAGAAATTTCTTACTATAAATATATTGTATTCATATATAGGTAAGTACATTGAAGTTTAAAAAAATTAATATTTACAGGTATAAAATAGGTAATATCTTATATCTAATATCTATGAGTATTTTTGCTAAAATATAAAAAAATAGTATATAATTATATATATATATTTTTTTTTTATATAAAATAAAACTAAATATAACCATAGCCATATCCTTGGCTCACAATTTATACGATATAATAAAGTGCAAACCTTAATAATCAAAAAGTTGTAAGAACCATTTTTGATATTTTTCAGAAACACTAGATAAATATTTAAAAAAATGTAATTCTTGATTTTATAGAAATTATTTTATTTGATGCACAATGTTAATTATAAACAAAAGAGCCACACAAAAAAGGTGTCATAATAATATTATAATACTATATTTATAATCCATTTCAGTCTATCCCTATTTTATATGCATTATTGGAAACTAAAACAAGAGTTGCATATAATGTAGTAATAAATTACATGAAAAATAATCTGGTTCCTACATTAAATCCTTCAATTATCATCACAGATTATGAAACCACATTAAGAGATGATAGTCTGATATCTTATTATACTAATACTCAGTACAAGGGTGCTGGTTCCATCACAATCAGGTTTGTTAAAATATTAATTAATTAATATAATAATGTATTAAGCTACAGTATATAGAGTTGTGTAGGATCATTTGTACAATTAACAGTAAGCTGCTCATTTTATGAGTCACCTATTTTGATATAGAATACCATACAGTTTAAGCAGTAGTCAAAGTGAGGGGCCCTCAGACTTATTTGTAACGACCTTTTTCATACCCTCAATTATTTTGTTAGAAAATGCATCCCTTTAAAATTGATACCTAGTTTAATAATAATAATATTAGTATTGTATATTTTTGTTATTTATTTATTTAATTCAACTATAGTAATATATAAAATAAAATATGAATAAACTCTCTTCATATATATTTGCATATTTGTCTATACCTTGCAACATACTTATTTATATTAGTATATTATCTATATTATAGACATATTTTATATTTATATACATATGTATTTATAATTTATATATATTTATGACCAACCACAAGTAGTTGGGAGAGAAGCAAAGGAGAAGAAAATCTATTATATTTATATACATATAGTGGTGCTAGTTATTTTTGTTTACAGTTTTTTTAAGAATATTAAATACTACAGATAGGGGTGAACACAGAAAAAATTGTTGGGGGGTATTTTTTGAAAAACCTTGAAATTTTGTATTTGTGTTTTTATATTATTTATAATTTTAAAAATTCATGTAGGTACTTATAATGTATTAAAAATATGTATTCATATTATTTATTAGTTATTAGCAGGACTGTGAATGAAATTCACTAAAAAATTATCAGTGGGAGTGGTTAGTATAAAATTCACTAGAAATGAATCAACACAACTACCAAGTTATCCAAAAACTTATACATTTCTATAACAATGAGGAAAAAACATTGTAGTATAGAAATTATGCACTTCTATACTGAAACACCCGATATAATATGCAAAAATATGTAATATACATTTTCGCATATTATGTATTTATAGTAGTATGAAAAGATTTTTACCAAACTAATTTCCATATATGAAATTGCAAAAAAAACATGCAAATGCATTAAATTCACAGCCCTGATTTATTAGATACAAATGAAGACAAATATTTTATTATAATTTAACTGAATAAAACTTAAAAGTTTTTTTTAAATTACCTATGAGAATTTTTGTATTTAAAATTTTGATGTTTAAGTAATTTTAAAAATAATTTCTACTATTCTTATTAATTACAATTCTTTTTTACAAGGGTTTTAGGAATAGAAATATTTATTTTATGTCAGAGTAAGAAATATGTATATCTGTTTTAATGTCTCTTACACTCAATGGTCGAAGTAGCTCAAAATAAATGGAGGTAGGGATGGAAAATGGCTCATTATATTTCTTTTAATTTGTATACAATATAGGTTTATACAATATAGTACTTTTCTATTATATTGGATCATAATAATGAGATTATATCTCACAATTAACAATACCTACAATCATTCGTTACTTTTATTGTTTTGGACGATTTAATTATTAAACATTGTTTTTAGGCTGTATGGAAAAAATTAAAAATTGGGATTTCTGCCATTAGTGAATAACAATGATGACAAGGGCAATAAAAGTATTGAGAATAATATTAGCTCTTCCTTTATTACCAGCGGATGATATGGAGGAAGGCTTCAATGTCATTAAACATATGCTAAAAAACAAAATATAAATATGAGAAGTATTTTTGAGTATTATCAAAGGCAAGTTACATTAATACACTTTTGATTATTTATCATTTACAAATCTATTATATTTTCATTTCAGGTTTTGGCTGCAAAAAATGGCCCTAATTTTGTATCAGTACATGGTGCACCAAAGAGGAGCAATAATAATATTGGGTCCTTTCATAACAATCTGAGACTAAAATTTTCTGTTACACATCCAAATTTATAGGTGTTTCTTTGTAAGTATAATTATGTTTAAGTAAATTAATAATATTATTTGTTGATAGGTATATCTTATTATTTACAATTAATTTTTTTAATTTATTAGGTATAAACCTACTAAACTAATGAATTTTAATCAATTTTTAATTCACTTATGTATTTCAATCTAGGTTTTAACAAATCAAAAATATCTAACAACTCATTTTAATTTTAATTAGGTACAATGTTCTAAATGTATTTTTCTTAAATTTTAATAGTATATATTTGTATCAAAATAACGATTGACTTAGACAGGTACTTAATCTAAACTATGTAGATAATCAAAACATAATTGTTTTTCAGAAATATTTGTGACCTTAGTTAAATATATTATGGTATGATCGGTCAACTGAATAATGGCTTAAGGCCAACTAGAAGTCTGAGGTCTAAATTTTTGGCGAATACCTCCAAAATTAGAAACGCTACAATATAATACAACGCTGGATTAATAATTGTATATTATGAGTTCCTTAGTAGGTGTTTATATTCTATGGCTGAGCGTCATCAAAAACACTCTGCAATTAATATAGAAGAACTTTAAAATAATAACCTTCCTGTACAAGAAATGATAATTGCATCACCTAACGTTAACATAGCCATACCTGAGTTCCTTTTATATAAAATATTGATAATGAAAATGAAGAAGTATGCTAAGCATGTCAAATAGTATCCAATTAATGACAAATGAATAATATATAATGGTTCCAAGTGGATATGGATGGATATGTGAAAATTGTAAAAAAATTTAAAAATTGATGGTGCAACATACATTTTATGTAGATCTTAAGTACAAACATAATTCAGAATATATCTTTAAATAATGATAATTAGGTATTTATATATACCAATGAAATCACAAATCTATTTTTTTATTCACATATTTTTTTACCTAAATGAATTGAAATTTAAAAAAATACACGATCAAAATTAAATTTCTTTATGGACAAAAATTAGATGTCAATTAGGTACCTATACAATATTTCTACGCAAATAATAAGCATATCTATTTAGAAAAAATATTATTGAGAGCACTTAGTTAAATTGAATTTGCATTTGACTTATAGTGAAATGTTCACAGCATATGAATGTTTGTCATATAGTATTTTTATTGGGATACATAAATCACATATAATTTGTAGAATTTATAGATAGGTAAGTAATTGTAAGATGTAGATATTTTATATAATATATGGATTGGTGTGCTGTGAAAATTGTGTAGAAGATTAAGTGTGCCACATTATTGAAAAAGTTGAAAACCACTGCCCTAAACTAACTGTTAAATATATAAGATTATGTGAAACCAAAATACTTTATGATTGCCCATCCTTGAAGTTCTTTTTTTCATTATTTTAGGAGTGTAAAAATGAAAGGGGATTAGCCCTTTATTCTACATATGCCTAATTCTTCACCCTCTTAATTGAGCTCCATAAAAAATTAATATAGATATAATTAAAATAACTGTTAAATTAGATGGACAAAAACCACTAACCTATTATTAATAGGGATCAGACACAGTTGGACTAGATCCTGAATCCATCCTTAGGAAAGGTATCAATTTTCAATCAGAAGACTTGATCAAATCATTATACTTATATGTGTAGATATGTATACTTAATTTCAGGTAGCAAATGTGAGATCAGGATGGTACTTTGAAATTATCATATAGGTACCTATAGGTAAACGTATAAGTAAAAAACTAAATCAGGAAGTCAAATAAATAGGTTATTTCTCATAATTCCGAAAAATAAGTCGAAAACTTTGATAATGTTGATTTTACACATTATGGAACATACAATTTTCAATTTTTTCATAAATTTATTCATGACAGTAATATTATGTATAGTATATAATTATTATATTTACCACCTTACTTGCAATTGGAATAATAATCCTTAAAAATGAGTTAGAATAATAATCCCCAAATTTTTAAGTGACTGTAACTCGATCAATTTTGTGTTTAGGATCATAGTTTAGGCATCAAAAAAAATTTTAAAAGTGTATCCGCTATCAAAAATAGAAATTTATCTATTTAAATTGTTAATTCTTTCTGTGCGGATGTGTGCAATAACTTGCATTTTTTTATAGCTATTTTTGTTACTGAATTATTTGGGATTTTTAAAATTAATTTTCATGTATCAATATTGCGATTTTGAATTTATGAACATGGTTAATGCATTGAAATTAGTTTAAAAATCCATATAATCCAGTGTCGAAAATAGCTATTGAAAAAAAAATTGTTTTATAAAATATACACAAAAAATATGATCACTGTGTAAGTATTGTTGACGTCCAAAGGAGATATAAAAATGCTAATGAGCATAATATAATACCACTTCTCACCCCCAACCATACGCGATCCAATTAAATATATTCTCGGACGTCGTCCGATTGCACAAGCACACACCCATGGAATATTATTGATTAAATTTATTATATTATATTATCAATTATATTATATTATATTATACACGGCAATACGCCTTTAGTTTTTGTTTTTATAGTAGTTAGTCTTGTTGTGATCAACGTCGTGTGACACACCGTCAATGTCGGTCGTTGTGCCACACGTTATTTTAATTTTCGCAAATCGAAATATTGTACTTACGCGGTGTGTAAAATTTGGTTTATATTCTTTGGCTCTCGAATCGAGTAAATTTTACAGTAGCACAAATCGCGTATATTTTATAGTTCGGCTCTAATAGCTAACATATATTATCGGCTCAAATAGCCAAAAATTATATTTATATGATTAATAAGTGTGTGTGAATTTTTATTATATCTATTTTGTGTGTGCGTAATTATTTATTTATTAGGATAGGTACGTAGCGGCTGGCCAGTTTACACTCCGTGATTTATTTGTGAGTACCTATTATTTTATTTATATATTCTGTGTTGCTGTGATTTTTATTATTTATATTATTATTATTGTTTACTTGTACCAGCAATACAGCAACATTTGTTATTACATACCTACTATATTATTATTGTTGAGCCAGAAGGGCTAAATTTACTATTATTTCTTTGTTTATTTATTTTTCTGTTTGCTGTGATTTATATTTTATTTATTTTTTATACAAATTCAATTATTACCAGCAATACAGACCGATTATACCTAATTTAGTATTGCCATTTTTATTAGTATTAGTTATCCTTACTACGCAACTATTAGTTTACCAAATTATACAGTCCACTATTCAATCGGGTAAGCTAGCTACTATTGTCTAGCCCCTGGTCAAAACAAGTATAAAAGTACATAATAACCCCAAAAATGTATTTTACATATGGCACAAAAAAAATATAATACAACAATAATTTTAAATTTTATTACATAAATACAGTAATATTTCTCAATAAAAAAAGTGACCTGGGGACGAATAGTGGTGCCGTCTGTACGACAGTTTTGAACTACCAAAACGCCTAAAAATTAGTACTAGAAATATTTAAAAGTGGTATCACCTTATCTTCTCTACATTGTGGTTCGTGGATTATACTTTATATACCTCCATGACGTATGCAACTGGTAGTGAACTGGCTGAATCGGGACGAATGGCCACCCTAGACAAGAATAATTATTACCGTGTTAAGTATATCATAAGTAGTTAAATATCATAGTAAAAAATTAAAAACGATTGTGTAAGTAATTATTTGTTTCTGAAAATAAAACAAAAACACTTAAGAAAAAAATAAATAAACCATAAATTCTTGAAAATTTACCATTATTCATTGTCCGTCACCTAGAATAATTAAAATAAAGTTTAAATATCTCCTATTTTATCATATCTATTGTTCATGTTTAGAGTATGCAGTAATATTTTACTTGACCA